>JAOBYE010202549.1:0-17344 GCA_025403585.1 Parazoanthus swiftii
GTTCGTGTTTAGCCACAAGCCACTCGTGAATAAAATCCCGTACGTCGCACTTTCTATGAAGTAAACTATATATATTATATATTTATGCATCACATGCGCGTGTTAAGTTTTTTGAAGCTTAGTTATTTATTGCATACCCTGTATATAACATGAAATGTCGTATATGTACTCATATTGCATGTGTTTACAATGCTAAAAGTTTGGAAAGAAGTGAATTGAGCAGTATAGTAAAGAAATTGACTATTACGACTAAGTTATTGACACAGAGCACCCACTGCTTTAGACGGTGTATTTTTACATCAGTTTTACCAAGGAAAAATAATTTTTGGGAACGGACCATTTGATGTCGTGAGTTGGGGGGATGAATAATTTTCATGCAAATGCTTTTCATTTTCCCAAAACCATTATTTTTTACATCATTTACACATTCTTCCACTCCGCCCCCCCCCCGACGAAGTCAAGTGGTCCGCCCCTTAGGGTAGAACTTTAGCGAAAGCTGAAAGCTGAAATTACTATACGCACTTGGGCATATTTCGTAGTTTCCTTTGTATGCGAACCATTGCACTGTGTGAATAAACTATGCTATTTTCGTTGTTAACAAAAGCTGACACGGAAATTTATGAATTGTATAATTTTCATAATTGTAATCACCCTTTCCTGCAGCGACAGATCAACATAAAATGGAAAGTCTGAAACCTTTGAGTACATGCATTCGCTGTTGTTTCTTTATGAGACCTTCAAAGTCACCATCCACACGGTATAACGTATTATAACTGCTCGAAGGTCGATCAACGACAACTGAACCAGATTGCCGAGCAGGAGGGGGTGGGGATCATTTTTTTACTTCAAGCTACAGAATTGGCCTTTACAGAATAATCAACTATGTTACTGAACGGAGCCTAACTTGCGTTTTATCTAATTTGGGTTTTATACACACAGCAACTGCGAATATCAGTTGATGTGATAAAAACTGCTTTGTTTCCTTTCATGAATGCGCAACCCATTAGGGTTATTGTGGGTGGCCGCCCTCCTATTTGAGGATAAACTGAGTTTTTTCCCTTTCTTTCATTGTTCTTTCGCGACTTCTTCCTTTTAGTTTTTTTTTTTTTTTAAAAAAAAGCTGAATGACGACTTTGCTTTAAATTATGGCATTGACTATTTTAAAAATATTTGGAACTCTCCACTCGCATGTTCGGAACAAACACGGCGATGGACTGTAACCCTAATCCTTCTCTCCATTTCTATTCCGAACTGCTTATGAACTAGAAGACTAGGTTAGGCTTGGGGAAGAGTTTGAATGTAGACAGACTTAACAAAACAATGACTTTATACAAATCCAAAATGCAAAAAAAGCTGGGAAAATGTTTTAAGAAAATTCGAGGTTGAAATCCTAACAATATTACGAAAGTTCATTCTGCAGCCCAAAAATCAGACATTCTTACAGAAAGACTAATAAAGTTCGCTTTTTAAAGACGCTTAAAACTTGCAACTATCAGATGATATTCGTGGTATATTCTCATGCACAGCCTAATATATTTTATACATTGCAATTAAACGTATGCCGAATCTCGCGCACATTTTCCGAGTTATGGGTATCATATCAACTGATGTGTAAAACTTTTTACCATGTTTTTGTCAAAGTATTTATAATCAGTTTTATAATGCTATGCTCCTTTCTTCTCTAATTTATCAATTATCTTTAACAACAATTGACGTAACAGCAATTAAGAATCAATCACCAAATGAAAGCAATTCCATTCGCACTTCGTAGCTCGCGCACGTTCGAATCGACACCAAGCTTCTGGCCGACTCAAGTAACCACGCGGAGCTGGTTCCTTCCAAGCGAGGCGACCAAGAAAAGAGTATGATTAAAGAGCCACACATGACGGTGGCAGAGGAACAAAACAGCTGGGTTTTGATTAATCTACCTGAAAGCGCTGCAGATGGAAGTTCGGACGATTCTGAGATTCGCGAGATTTTGTCAGATTATGTGGTGATCACAATAGGAGAACTCGCGCCAACAGAGTGTGGGAGACGAGGTGATGTTATAAAGAAAAAAGTAAAACGTAGTTTTCCAGAGGTACCTGCGAGACGTTTACGCCTGCCATACCCGCTACTCGCCGTGCCAAGACACAACCATAAAATCGGCAAAATAAGAGCACACTGCCTGTCTACCAAGAGACTCCAACCCTACTCAAGAACACGCTTGGGTCGCCTTCAAAACACGCTGAAGAGCACAGTTACAACACAGCCAACAGTTTGCTGTACTGCAGTACTCGATACATTGCACAATCCACAAAATGGTTTCGATCGAAGTGGTATCGATCTAAAATATGACATAACCTCAGATTTTTGCCTTGGTCCGCCACAACTGGAAGCAATGGCGGAGAAACGACTTCCGGACTACAGAATGACACTTGACGACCTCTATTTCACGTCTACGTGCAGCATGATAAAAATTTTGCTCGACGGTTACAGGGGTGTTCTGCAACGAAAGTTATTTGTTACTGGCAAAAATAGAGTATCTCCACCCGATGCTTTGCTACAGTCCCGCGATCGCTGCAAATCCTACGCTCCTCTTACTGAAGATTTAAGCTTTCTCCGACTCGACTCTGGAACACCAAAGTGTATCGATATCTGCGAGGAATTGACAAATACCTTGTCGGTGCGAGGCGAGGCCGATATTGGCTATCGGTTGGAAGCTTCACGTGATGCAACGAACGTCTATCTGGACGTATTGAAGACTTTGGCATCAAGGCGGAGCTTTTCTACAGATCTGGGGCTTAAAGAACTGCCAGTTGGAGATAATCTCTACCAAGATCTAACAGCGGCGCTCAAGTCAGAGAAAGAGGGGACAAAAACGACTCGGATGGATGTGATGCCACAGGTGGAATGTGTCAGTGAAGACCTGATGAAGATGGTTCAGGTAATTGAGAAATTTTTGAACAGAGTTTATCGATTGAACGAACGTCCAGAAGAATATAGTGCTTACAAAGTTGTGTCGAAAGCACTTGGGTTTTCCGAGAAAGAGAATAGCGTAGTTTACATCCGAGCGTCACCCGGCACAACAAACATATACGAACAAGTGAAGAAAGCTTTAAACACCACTGAAAGTGACCTTAACACATCGGAGGTAACATTTTCTCCTCGCTTGGTGAAAGTATATGAAAATCCCATTTCCACGCTAGAGTTTCCATACGGTGGAGATAACAGTTTTTCATCAGGGGATAAAGAACGTCAAAAATCGCCCTCTATCTCTCCCTTGCTGCTCTTTCGAACCCCTCTGTGTATCGAATGGAAAGCGCACGATCGGCGAACAAAGGAAAGTTGTCTTCCGAGCGTGACACAAATACTGAACAAAGCAAGAGCACTGTGCGAGCACAGGAGTTTACATTTTCCTCAGCTACTGCCTACAGTGTCCCAGATACCATGGCCAGGCCCCACAATCCTACTTTGGCTGCTCGGTTGCCATATCCTGTCAGTTCTGCGTTCGTACCCAGCCTTCTGGTTCCTTACCACGCCAACACATATCAGGTCAGTACTTATATATTAGTTTAATTGCCCGTCTCGAGAAATCACGAGCGGCAGAAATAAACTAGAATAAAGCAGACCTTTATTTTTATCAATTAATTATTCAATTAGTTTTATTATTATATATTAAAATAGCCGCCATTTTTGAATTGGGTCTATAACATTTCGTGTTGAGATAAGTGCCCGGAATATATATTTGCTAGGTTGCCTCTAATTATAAAGTCTTTTTGAACTGTTCCAGGAAACAGCACTCGGACAACCTTCAAACCAGATGTGGAAACCCACCGGTTGTGCGTGTGTTGCGAACCCCCATGATCCAAAGCGAACCGCTGTTTGTGAAACAGATGACCAAGCGCGGGCTCGCCGCTCAAAAGGCTGCGCAGCGAAACATAAAGAAAAGACGCTTCTGGAACATGCACAGCGTCAAGTGTCCGTTCGGCCGTAAATGCGTAAAAGGCAACAGGAAAAACGCATTGTTAAACGGAAAGTTCCACTACATGTCAGGAAGGCGGGCTTGTTAAACGCTTTTGAACAGTGTTTCAGATTTTGCAGTGCAAACTTTGGGTTTAAGCTCAATTCTCTGCACGGTTTAAGACAATTTGGCACTTTGCATTATACAGGGCTAAATGGTTTGTAAACACAGAAATCTTTTCTTTTGTGTACATTTAACCAGTGTTACGAATCAACAGTTGTTCAAGCACCTTCTCACATCACTCGGCCTTTATTTTTGTACAACTCATTTCAAAAGCGTTCGCTATACGCTGGTAATAAAACATCGAAAAACGAGTTTTAATTGATTTTCATTTAATTCTCAAGGGGATAAATGACCTTGCCTTTCCTACGTCAAAAACATGAAGCGCGAACCACAAGTTTACGCGAAGTAAGCAACTTGGTCACGTGACCCCCAGAGGTTTGCCGTCGCGGTTTGAGCCCACGAACCTCTATCTCAGGCGTAGTACTGTTTACACTATGCTGTATGGGAAACTGTGTTGGCATACAAATGATTCCGTTACACAGCGTTACAGTGTAAACATGAGCAGACAGGAATTTGCTAAACGAATTCGGGAACAAGATGAATAGAACGATAATCCCATTGTCATGTAACAGGGTTATTCATTGCTATTATTCCTGGTCTTCATTCTTTCCGCGAGCAGTAAATTTATGGAACAATCTGCCCCCAGCCCTTAAGAATTGCACTAGCCTTCCGTCTTTCAAAACAGCACTGTCAAACCACTACTCAAGCAAACTTCCATTCTACCAACCACCATAAAAACTGCTTGAATGCCCTCTTGTTCCACTTTTATTTATGTACGTTTTTAATTATTTAATTTTAATAGAAGGGTAGGATATCAATTGGGATTATGTCCTGTTTCATTATCCCTGTCACATTTTTTTTCTTCTTGTTTATTTGATCTGTTGTATTCATAAATTATGTAAATCTGTGACAAACAAAATAAATTAAATTAAATTAATTGCTAGTTATGGTTATCTATGGTAAGTGAGGCTTGTGGGTGGGGTCAGGGTTACTTTTGTTTCATAGAAAAGAGATAGAGTACAACAAAATTTTGGTCGTTGGCAGCGAATTGAGTGGTTGGTGTTGTGACAGTGCGTGATAACTCTGATTTTCGAAGTTCCAGGTTCGAGACTCGCGGTTTTTTTAACTTCTATTCGTCTATCTTGTTCCTGAAGTCGTGTGACTTAAGCGACTCCTACTTTCGAAACGGCATAAAAATCGTGCCGTAAAAATCGTTCAAGTGTAAACAGAAGGATTATCTGGATCCGCTGTGGTTTTTATAACGGCACGAAAGCTGTCTGGTATAGTGGAAAACATCAAACGCAGGGCTGAACCTCCCTAGTAACTGTGAAAGAACCGACCGAGCAACTACTTTGTTAAGCATTCAGTCCTTAACCTGCGACGGAAGGAATGAACGGTTTTTTGTCTCCGTTTCCACATTGTACCTCCGTCTTTTCCTTCGCTTCCGTTCTCATGCTCGTGTAAACCAAAATACGGAAGGTTTGAGCCAATCACAGTACTCATTCGTCGGTTATTTTGAAAATGAGCAGAACAACGTTCCACAGGATACAAATGAAGCTTCAGCCCTGCCGATCTGAACTCCACTACCGTTGCTACCCTCGCTATTGAGTATAAGCAAGGTTGAACTAAAAGCAACCCAGTAACAACGGTCGGCGCTTCATCGTCACTCCAAATTTAAGTCCTTAGTTTCTTCCAAACTTTATCGCACAGCTTGCTTAGGGACCCTGGCGTTCTAAACAGCCGGTTTTTCAGAGTATCCAAAATGGTGTAGATGTAAATAGCTGGCTTGAAATACACAAAATACAGCAGACATCTAGACGGTCGTACGGACTAAGTGACCGATATATCAGAAGTGTAGCTTGGCCACAAATCATCACCAGGTTGCGGCTTAACCACAAGTGTCCAAGATACTCGCTCGCAGACGCTTGCCTCAAATTCAGTCCAATATTGATCATAGTTCATGCCGGTGTCACAACGGATAGTGATTCCCCGGACACTATCCGCTAGCGGATACTGACTCCGGGGTCACTATCTACTAGCGAATAGCCCCCCCCCCCCCCGAGCTCACCCCGGCTTTGCGCGTTTAACTTTTTTTCTTTTTCTGTTCTTCCAACTGTTGTAATAATACGGTTTCTTCTTCCTCGAGAATTTCCAAACGCACCTCTAGACTTCTGATTTTCTCGTCCAACCTTCCAGAATAAGACTTACTTGAGAGAGTTTCCGTAAGCCATGTCTGCCAGTTGACATGCTGCCAAGGGAAAAATGATAAAAATTGTTTAGAAAATATTAAGCTGATGCTGGAACTTTTTCTGTTTTCTAGTTTCCGGCTTTGGCTTTACAAAAGAGACAACCTAAAACTTAAATTATTTTCTCCCTCTCTTTGGTGTCCTCAAGACCCTTAAGCTGGTTAACAAAAGAGGGCCCATAATAATACTCTCCCTACAGTATTCTCACAGATCTGATAAAATTTTGTTCTGTTTTGGCCTCCCGTCCACGCATAAACGATGAAAAACGCTGGAAATACTCAACTTAAGCGGAACTTTTCAAAACGCTCTAAAGCGGATATTTATAAAAAAAAAAATAAAAAAAAAACGTTTTCATGCACAAGTATTCGTGTGAATGGATGAAAATGATAGTTTTCGAAAACGCTGACGTTACAGATGTACAGTATCTCATAAGGCTAATACAACAGCCGCGTCATTTCTTTATAATCAAGCAAAACTGATACGAGCACTACATAACTGATGACCTTGCCGGCTATATTGTAACAATGGATATGTTAAACATATTACTTGGATTTCCTGTTTTTATATCAGTACTACCTTTTCCTCATTGCTAGTTTCTTGGTTGTTTTGTTCAAATAGGTCTGGATGGCGATACTTGATGGCTTTATCTAATCTCCAGATTCTTGCCTTTTCATAGGTGTATTGTCCTGCAATAAGTCGAAATAACAGGGAATAGTTCAGCTGCCAGACACTCTCTGGACAAAAGTCATTTATAAGACAACACGGAATGCAGCGTCACTGTAACTTTGACATAAACTAATCAAGTTTCCCACACTGACATCCTTGATTGAATTTAGTATTCTTACCACTCTGTACACAAAAAAGTTCCATCAGCCTGGCCTCAACCATCAAGATAAGCCTACAACTGGCCTAAAACTGGTGACAGACAGTTACACATAGATCTCTTGTCCATACAATACCAGAGCATAACTGAATTTATTGTCAAATCCTACAGTAGATAAAAGCACAAAACTGCTGAAGACAATACCCTTGTTGGACCTGGTGTCAGTATTTGTTGTATTTTAATATCTAAATCCCTGATGGTAAGCACTGTACCTGCAACTCCAAGACCCAAGCCTTGAAGACTGTTCACCACTCCTACGAGAATTCCTCTCCCTATGAAATCAAAATAATGATTTACGAAACAGAAAACTTAACAAGACTTTGTCCTTACACTCACAATGGACAAAAATACCAAGCATTTAATAATATTGCATTCATAATTAATAACAAAATGCATAAAATTTTATATGTCAAGTATGTCAAACATTTCCAATCTTAATAGCCATTCCCGAATTACGCTCCAATGCCAACAAACAAAAGCATCAGGTTGAGGCCAAGTGCTCAAAAATACAACAAATGTATGAAAAGTGAGCACCTAGCCTCTACTTGAAGGTTTTGTTTGTGAGCAGTGGAGCGTAGCCATGCATGTAAGCACATCTTTTTACTTGTTAAAAGGCATGTGGTCAAGGAGAGAGGATAGACATAAAACAACAGTTATTTGTGCTTAAGGATGGGGAGTGGACAGACATGTCAGAATATCGACTGCATATGCGCGCGAGGTATTACGAGAAAAAAGCTGGCCAAATTTCGAAGATCGTGTGTTAAAATCCAACTTTTAGAGCAAAAGTATGAAGAGTAACTTTTTTTGACCAAAAAATTATGCAACTGACCTTTCACAGTGTACAAAGAAAAGCAAGATAAGCAAATCTGGTGCAATAAAACCCTTAACTTTTATATATTTTTCTTGTTTTTTGCAAAATTGTGAGCTTGGTTGGCGTTTTTCTGACATGTCAACTGGACATAGAGCCAAGATGTTCAGTTATTTGAAACCCCACAGTGGATGTGTAAGTCATTACTAATATGTACACCCTGGTCACCGCATGTGGTACTGTAGAGGACAATGTTCAGCAAACTCAAAGACTATAGTGGTACATATCCAGGGATCATGCATCTACTTGACATTACAGGGTCGACTACAGTACAGTATGGTGGGAGGAGGGGGGCAGTTAGGGCATCAAAGTTAGGGAGCTGAAGTGACTTCTTCTCGCCATATCTTATTTCGTAGTTTTGAAAATATCAAGGGGGATAAGCATTCCAGTCCCTGATACCTACATGTAGTTTGTCTATTTCAGGTCTTCTGGTCCCTGACACCTAGATACAAAATATGTAGTCTATTTAAGGTCTTGTGGTCCCTGACACCTAAATGGTCTTTTTTAGGTCTTGTGGTCCCTGACACCTAGATCATCTATTTTAGGTCTTCTAGTCCCTGACACCTAGATGGTATATTTTGGGTCTTCTGGTCCCTGACACCTAGATCATCTATTTTAGGTCGTCTGGTCCCTGATACCAAGATGGTCAAGATATTTTAGGACTTCTGGTCCCAGACACCTAGATGGTCTATTTAAATCTTCTAGTCCCTGACACCTAGACAGACTATTTTAGGTCTGCTGGTCCCTGACACGTAGATGGTCTATTTTTGATCTTCTCGATCTGGTCCCTGACACCTAGATAGTCAAGATATTTTAGGTCTTCTGGTCCCTGACAACTAGATGGTCAATTTGAGGTCTTCTGGTCCCTGACAACTAAGATGGTCAAGATATTTTAGGTCTTCTGCTCTCTGACACCTAGATGGTCTAATTTAGGTATTCTGGTCTCTGACACTTAGATGGTCTAATTTAGGTATTCTGGTCCCTGACACCTAGATGGTATACAGTCATGTAACTTACAAGGGAAAAGTGTGATAAGAAATCCTGTTGCTGCTCCACCAATGGCGCTGGCGTACATGGGACTGGCTCCAACATGAAAGGCCAATTCCACTGGCAGTATAGAACCATGATCATTTCCAAAACTCTTAGCTCCTTGAACCTCCTTTCTGACCATGAAGCCTTCTCTTATTACTGCATGGAAAACCAGAGTTTCGTTTTTCAAAGCACAAAGTTATCACCTTTGAAACTTAAATCAGATACATTTTAATATAATTATTTGAAATATTAACATAAAAGGGGATATATCAAATCATGATGTGACTGTATACATACGCATTTTGCCACTTTAGCCCTAAGGTCAAACAAGGATGAGAGTCGAGATGAGAGATTTGTTCAACTTTCAAGTGCACTCAGTCAAACAAAGGTTCTATGAGTCACTCAAACATACATGTACATTCAAAACTTTTAATATTTCTCGTGAAAGTTGAATGAGAGAGAAAAAGTTATAAATTACACTTGACTTCCTGCAGAGTCATACATGGGGGGATCTCAGGATCTCAGGATTGGGGATGAGGACAACAATGGTGCCAAGTCATTAATTATCACCTTTTATCGGGTAATCCTGAAACTCCATTGGGGATTATGCGAAAAAGTAAGCCAGCTATACAGTCATACAATAGTTCACAACATTGTGCTTTGAAGCAATTTAAAGTCATGATCGATTCGAATGATTTTGATTATTGCACAATCATATAACTGATTCCTTTACTGTAATTCTTCATTTTGTAGACCCTATAATCCTTTCAGAAAAAGGGGTAATCTGTCAAGTCCCTTAAAGTATATTTCTCCTTCACCTTGAGTGCTCGCATTTTGAATTTCTCTGTTGCTCTCAGACCAACCCTGGGTCTCTGAAGGATGCTTACTCCACAGTCAAGCAAACAGCCCAAGTTTTTATTTATTAGTACTTAATTGAAAACAAACTTTTAGTACATTGTACAGGATGTGCATATTAATTTTATAAAAACTTGTATCAATGGAGGTACAGACTGTAAAAATTATGTGTACACTATTTATAGGAAAACACCACTTTCCTGAAAGTACAGAAGGAAGTTTGGTTAAAACTATGACATGTAAGTGAAGATTTTTGTTTACCAGCTACTGGTACAGTAATTGTGCCTTAGTGTACTGATATTTGCATTATTTAATATTTATGGAGTTGGTAAAAATCAAGAGGATATATCAAACTCATTTTCTTACAAAAGAAAAACATATATTGTATCTATACTGTATTATGAGAATAAAATTAATTCAGAAAGTTAACCCAAAATTGTACAGCACAATTCAACTACATGTAGTCTATTCTGCAGTTTCATGGAAGACAATGTTTTCCTAGTTTAAGTCTCAGTATACAGTATACCTCTGTTCTCAAGTTACAATGTAGGACTGCCTGTACTTACACTGAAGGACCTTCCACTTTTCAGCACGAAATGTGCTCTTGACCAGGTGACAAGATTAATTAACACACAAAGCAATTTTTAAGGATATGCAAGTCTTTAGCTAGAGAAGCAACTGCTACATGACTGTATAAGTATATATTCTTACCAAGAAATGTCCCTGAAATAAGGAAGAGGTTTGTCCCTAGAGATAATGCCTGTATGTACACATTACTTCGTTTTACATAGCCAATGGCATACCCCATGGTCATGCCGGCCAAACCTGTCACACAAAAAAGAATACTGCATTATTACAACATTATTGCCACATGTACATACTTAATTTAGTGGGTTGTACAGTCAGTTACATGTACTTAGATTTTCCTTTATAAAGATCTCAGTACACATGTACATTGCTAACAATGCAAACTATTCCCTCTGAATTCCTCTCCATGGTACTGTACGGTACAAAATATTAACATAGTTACACAACAAACATGGTACCTTACCTGATACTGCAGCATAACTTAAAATCTGTTTTGCTCTCTTTTTGTCTCTTCTGTATGTTCTAACTACAACACAACCAGCTGCTCCTGCAAGTGCTTTGAAAGAGATCAGACAAACAGTTACTCAGTTCTGTCATAGAAACAAATGAAACTACTATGCAAATGTAATTATCTTTTAATAGTAAAAGTACTTACTGTAGACATTTTTCCAATCCCTATGAGTCTCTCTGATACAACACCATTAACCAGCAATAAAAAAGAGGTGGGATAACAGGTCGACTATTGACTGAACTGACACTCTGACTGCTTAAGGTAGATATGCCAGCAATTATTTCCATTGATGGTTTGGTAGACAGTCTTACAATGTATGTATAGTCCTGTGTGAAATTCATTCATATACTTGCATGTATCTTATGGCATCAATGAAAAAATTGAAAACAACTGTACATATTATAGGCACCTCACTTCAGTACAGTAAAAAATCACTGCTGCACTGGAATCTAAGACTAACAACTTACAGATTTTCATTTATATACACCTAACTTGCTCAAATAAATAAACCAGTAGCAAATAACTAACCAGTAGGTTTGGATCCTAGCCATCTATAAGTATTTTAAATCATGCATGTTTACGCAAAATATCCCCAAATACTGAACAATTACGTACAACTCCACATGATCACATTCCTTTATACATTGAAACTAACCTGACAAACAAGCATTTTTTAAAAACCAGGCAGAGGTTATTCTGCTCATGACTGCAGAAATACTGGTTTTCGCCGCAGATTTACAGCTATTTTTAAATCACAAAATCATACTTCATTAACTTCATCCGCCATTTTTTCTTCATACCTTGCGAGCCCAGAATAAAACGGTCAGCAGTTTCTTCCCTACTGGTTATGTTTTGCATACACCAAGTTTCAGCGAAAACATGAAAAATGGCGGCTGCAAACGAAGAGGCCAGAAAACTTCAGGAAAATTTGAGGGGAATGTCCGGTGTTCCCACTTTGTCGACGCTTGCTCAGAAAGGAGACGAAAAGGCAAGTTGAGTTTTTGTTTCTGAATGGTATATTTAAACAAGATTAATAAAGATACTCATACCAGGCTGTTGATCACGAATTTTGCACAACAAGTTACGGAAACTGACAAGTCTTGATAGGTCTCCATGGTTATAGGTATTTATAACAGTTCATATTATGTGCAATTTATTAACCCAATAATTCTTAACAAGTTTCACTAGTTTATAGTCAATGTTTTCTTAGAATATAATGAATGAATATATGGGAATTTTTGACACAAAATACCTGTGCAGTGTAAAGGTCCAAATCGCATATACTGTATCAGTGTATGCAGATTCATCATTCCATGCTATCGAGAATCTAAATTTGTAACGTGGCAGTGTGTTCCATAAATTTTCATTGACCTACGTGAAGGCGAAAGAGCTGTATACCTGCAGAAGTGATTAAATATCTGGCAATGAGCAACCAAACCAGATTTTTAGCAGTGAATTCAACCTTTTGATTCGTGCCAACTGGTGGTAGAGGCCTTGTATTATACTGTACATGACTACTGCCCAGTACGTTTTTGGCATAAGATGTGGTTTTATTGTGGTAAAAATTGTCTTCTTGATTGGCCAATAAACACATTCTGCATTTAACAAAAATAGGCATTGCAGTTGATGATACTGTAATCTGTACATCTTAATCGGTATGTAATTCTTCAGCTGGTGGAGCAGTTTTTAATGGAAGGAGTGCAAGTAGAAGGTGGAGAGAATGAAAAGCTACAAAGCCAGTTGTACATTGGTGAGTGAATACACAATATTAACACAGCTTTTTGCTTGAACTTTACTTGACTGATTTAAGGTGCTTCAACTAAAGAGCTACTCTAGCTTGAAAATCATTACTAACAGTTATTATTAAGTGATTTATTCAAGGGTGTCATTTAAAGGTGGACCTGGATACCAGTACCTGTGTACATGTACGCATGGACCAATAATCACCTAGTTTTTAATCAGACAAAAATAGATTGTATTTTGCCTGCACCTATTTTTGGAACATGCACCCTACATACTTAAAACAATAGTGAAATCCCTGTTCATATGTAAATTAACAAGAACAGAAAAATCTGAACTGTTGATTTTGAGAAAGTTATCCCTGAGTGTTATATTAAAATGTACAGATTATATTGTCATGTTCAAGTTATAAAACAAT
The DNA here is from genome assembly GCA_025403585.1 of Parazoanthus swiftii. Classification (NCBI taxonomy): domain Eukaryota; kingdom Metazoa; phylum Cnidaria; class Anthozoa; order Zoantharia; family Parazoanthidae; genus Parazoanthus; species Parazoanthus swiftii. The sequence goes on from JAOBYE010202549.1 coordinate 13,208, forward strand.
CCCAGGTCCCTTTGGGTTTAGGACTTAAGAAAGGCATGTTTTTGTTCACATTTTCATGTATGGATAAATACTATGTACATGTAACTATACAATGTGTGAAGTTTGGTGCATCTGAATTTGACAGATTTGGGTTCAAACTTTGTGCAATTATTACAGAAATGTATAATTTACACAGGTACTTATAAAACTAATCAAATACTGTAAATATGTACAATCCTGTAACTATCTTTCTACAGCTTGTTTTTGGGGATTCTTTGATGTGGTGAAGTCCTTACTGGACAAGGGTGCAGGTACGATACCCTGATATTGACTACCAGTATTTATAGTATGCGTGTACAAGGGCCCCAGAGCTGGGGGGGCAATGGGGACAATTGCCACCCTTCCCCACAAGTTTTTGAAAATTACAGTGAGTTACTTAGAAAAAGTGTTTTTTGCTCCTTCCACTTTGAGTCACTACTTGGCCCTCCCTCTCCCCCCCCCTCCCTTCACGCACATACACACACACTTTCAAAGTAGCTTCACAGCCTATGATGTATGTAGCTGGCGCAATTTGAATAAAAATGGGTAATCATATATGCACATATATATTATAGAAATAGAAAACAAGGCCGTATGCTATGTTAAGTGACAGAAGCATGTGGGAATTTGTAAATACACAAGCTTAAGAGAAGTACTGGGCATGAATAGCTTCTCCACACTTTTCGAGTGTACATACATATACAACCTCCTAACTATTTAAGTGCTTAATCTGTAACAAAAACAGAAACAAAAAACAAAAAAAAGTGCTTCAGTCTGCAACACAACATAGCAAGTGGATGAGTTTTCCTTTTCTTTTATGAAATAAGTGAAAATAATATAATACAAACATGGGAAAAGCAAAGTTTTTTTTTCACTTGTTGCTTCAAGCTGCACATTCCAAACATGTATGTCTGTTTCATCAATGTTCAGAGCTGGCAACTTCATCCATGCTGAAAACCATCAGCAAATTTTGGTGCAGTAAATACCTCTTATTAGCCTTGTTTACTCGGTCCATATGGCAAATTATGGACTTAGTTTTTTTCCTTCCTTTTATGGCCCAAGCGTGAAGTGCGTGGGCCATGAAAACAAGGAAGAAAATAATGAGGATTCATAGCTTGCCGTGAGGCAAGTGAGGCCGCTCCAGAACTAGAGATCTGTATGGCTACATGTACTTATGGACCTGAAATTGACCAATCACAGTATGCGAAATCAGTCAGCCATATAGTAAATGATCCTACGGATTTATCGATCCAATTGCAGCTTCACTCTCTTAACTTTTCAAGTTCAGAGTATCCCACTTTTGCTCTGTGTTTGATTTACCCTGCAGAAGTTTCAAGTGGCTCACTCAGACATTTGAGGACAGGATTCAAGCTTCTCTGTAGCCTCCTCCACAGGTAATTTCAAAGTGAAATTTAGGGAATGATAGAGTAGGTAGGGTAAAAGAGGTCATTGTAGGCTAATGTATGGTTAATGATGGTGAAGGAGATTGGGGTGAAAAAAGAGGAATGCATGGGAAGAGTGGTATCCCTGACTGGTGGCCTTTCCTTCACCTTCATTAACCATACATTAGCCTACAGTAACCATCATTCACCCTATCAGCTCCATTATTCACTAAATTCCACTTTAGAATTGCCTGCAGATCAGAGGAGGCTGGTCTCCCTAGAGAGTTTGTCTCCCTTAATCAATAATTACAACTCTATAGCTAGCTTCAAGAACTCTTGGTCAGTGATTTTTTGCTTCTTACTCTCAGTGAGCTCTTCATCCATGCTCAAGTCCCCTTTCACTTTAATTTGTTTTTTCACTGTATTAAAGTTGACAAAAGTATTTGTAAGTAACATCATTATTTGTGTGACTTTGTTTTAGGTAGTAGAAATAGCTTTTTTCACACATTGTTTTTCTCATAAACACAGATGTTAACTCACAGAACAAGGGAACATTATGGTCTCCCCTTCATGCTGCAACATTCCAAGAACATGGAAAGGTTAGAAAATTATAGCAGCATTTAATGGTGTTCATTGTAAAATTAATAAGAAAATTATATTGTTTTCACAAAAAAAATGCCCAACAAAAATTAATATTAACCCTTAAATGTTGAAACAGTTGAATGTCCAATGTTTGTGGGGGGAGAGGTCAGTCAGACCCTTGCCCCTGATTTTTGAAATGGTAACAGGCTATAAGCGCAGGTGGCTGAGACTACCCATATGCTTTGGAAATGATTACTCAGGTGTTCGGTTACATATCGCATTTTAATCAAATGAACATGGGAAATTTGAATTTCCCCTACAATGTTATGAAAACAATAAAATTTCACCATTTACCTCAGGCATCTTGTGTAGTTGTCACTCCTTGTGTTTAAGACCGGTTTTTGGAGTGGTGTTGAGGTAAAATTGAAAATCATAGGTATTCTGCATACAAAATTGAAAATCGTAGGTATTCTGCATACATGTGCTTAAAATCGCGGTATGTAACTGAACACCCGAGTAATCATTTCCAATACACATTAATTTTGTAGCTTGGGCCACTTGTGAGCAAAGCAGAAGTTAGCTCTCCGAGTCTCACTCCGGCTCGAATAACAACTGAAAGTGAGTCACAGAAAGCCTCAGAGAAACACGTGGACTTTAACTTATTAAAGTAAAAACATTTCTCGCGATATGCATCGAGTTAGCAATATTTGGACACGAACTAAGACATAAATCATTTTTACTCGTGAGCAGTTCGCGTCTTATGTAAGCGGCAGACTTTGTAAGCCGCGGCTTGTTTTTTCTCGTATAAACGGCCCTGCCGTTGTTTGCCTCAGTGGCACATTGCCTAGAACCATTAGCAGGTTGTCACTAGTCCTTTTTGACACAAAACATTACTCCCAGGTCTGGTTTAAGCATATACACACAGGCCCGTAGGCAGGGGGATGTGCAGTGTACGTGCACACCCCCCCCCCCTCCAATGGACCCCAAAAGGTCTGCATTTGGAGGTTTAATAAGGCAATGAAGAAGCCCGAATAGGTTTATTGTAATAGTTGGTGCTAGCGCAAATCGAAACGACTACACTTGTAAAAAGAAAAAAAAAAATCGCCGTAAGTGTGTTTGTGCCATAAATTTGGCTTTTAAGAGTCCAAGTTTACGAAACTTGCACCCTCCTCCCCAACAAAATTCCTGCATGTGTGATAAAATCACAGTACTTGATTTATCTTGTCAACACTTTCCACCTTCGCACCAATCCACACCTTTATATATACTGGCTTTTGAATGAATGTCGAGTGTCACGAAAATGACGTCATGCCAGAGAAATGCTATACATCTATACTTTTCATTTCTCATGCAAGGTTCACCAAGAGTGAGCATGCAGAGAGAGATTTTTGACTTGAAGCTGTAGTATCAGATGTTTTAAACAAGTTTAAAAACAAAAGTTTGGGAGTATTGTTTAACAGCTCTGAATATAAGGCAGCCACTCTTTAAGATTTTTGCATTTTAGAGAATGTTTACAAACCTCTATAAAGAAATGAACTGACACTCGGGCTTTCCTTTCATTGAAGATTGTTATGCTTCTTCTTGAAAGAGGAGCACACCCGGAGTTGGAGGATTCCCAAAAGCGGTAGATATAAATTATTATAAATTTGAAAAATAGTTGGAATGCTTAATTTGTGTTCTTTTGAAAAACATTAAAAATACTGAAACTGGAAAGAGTGCTGACGGGGGAAAGAGGAGGGGGTGGGAATTGGAGTGTCCACTGAGTGGTTCTGTGGGAAAGATGGATTGCCGGCTTTCTGCTGAAGTACACATAAAAAGGAAAATCAATAGATACAAGTACAGTATATGATATATTTATTTGTGTGGAACTGTGATGCATGCAGACCTATACAGATACCAACGGTACAGCCTGTTTTGTGCAGTTGTACACAGTAAGATGTTTAGATGAGGCATTTACTGGTAGACGTGAAGACTGAACTTAATGTTAAAAAGCCTTTGATTGTCCGATTTTTTACTGCTTTCAAACTCAGAAACTTGCATTCTTCCTTTGGTTTTGACTGTCCAATAGTTAGCTGTATGATAACTTGTTCCTTAATTGTAGGATTGCATGTGTGTCGGCTTATAATGATAAGTGTTTCAGTACTGTTACATTGAT
>JAOBYE010202660.1:6672-17343 GCA_025403585.1 Parazoanthus swiftii
AATAGCGACAACAATTATTAACTGACTGACTGATTGAATGATTGATTGATTGATTGATTGATTGATTGATTGATTGATTGATTGATTGATTGACTGACTGACTGAATGAATGATTGATTAATTGATTATTTAAACGATTGAACACTCGAAGACAAAGGTTGAAATTGTGTGTTTTTCGCCGTATGTTTTCGGAGCTTTACACCAAACCTTACGGCGAAAAACATATTATATCAACCTTTGTTGATCAAATTGACTGACTGATACACGAAACCTCCTAAAACTGTTTTAAAATATGAGTGCAATTTGGAGGGTAACGCAACCTTGACTTCAGTGTGCGCCAGTCAACAAGAAAACCAACAAGACACAATAACGGTCAGACATCTCACCATTCTCATCATTTGCGTCTTCGTCACATCGTCCTGAGTTTTCCTATGAATGGCTTTCAGTAACAGCGGGTATTTGGTGACTCTCTGCATCGGCTTGACCAGTAAGTCACTCAGCTTCAGTCTGTCAGTGCACAGTCTGTGTTCCTCACACCACTACAACATGAACACAGAAACTTCAACCTTAAACCTGTAAACTACATACTTATTCACGTCTAATGAATGTTAACTTTATTTGGGGTCTCAGCCTCAGCCAAATAACGGGTCAGTCGGAGGCTACTGCATGCAGCTATATCGAACGTTGTGTTCAGGTAATCAGAAATTGGGCGAGCGAGAACAGACTATTAGCATTAATGAATGAGGCAAAGACCGAGTTAATTTTAATTGTGGCAAGACAACAGCTTGCCAAAGTCAACACTGAACATGTTAAAGTAGGCATTGTCAATATTGCTCCTCTCTCTCGATCTCCTGTAAAAGATTTAGATGAGTGTGGTTCGATGCTAAATTACACACGGAAGAGCATTTTGGAAGTACTTCTTAAAATGATAATTTCAGTTAAAATATAGTGCTCGATGTTGTTTGTTACTCATCTGTTAACTAACTGCTCAGTTATGGCTATAAAGGCATTGTAGCACTGTACTGAAGAGTACTTTACACTTAACTAATATCTATGAATATATAAGTTTCGTTATACTTAAACGGCGGAGGGGTTGGCGCATTGGCTAAGATCTTTGCCTCTCAACCCCGCGGCCCCAGGTTCAATCCCCGGCCTGGTCGAGGATTGAACACTTGGTTGATCTTCTTTCCCGCTAAAGTTGACTCAGCTTTCCATCCTTCCGAGGTCGGTAAAACGAGTACCATCATACATGGACCGCATAAAGCGGCTGCCCGAGGCGCCTGTATATGCTTTCGGTCCGCTGGGGGTAAACTGATCATTGTAATGCGCCTTTGAGCGTATTCACAAGATAAAGACGCAATATAAATGTACCACTTTACTTTACTTTTAGTTATCTCAGCTTCAGAGTGTTCTTAACACGACTCTTAAATTTTGGGCTTTTTCAGCCTACACGTTCTTATAAAAGGGTTCTTAAAAGAAAAACTGTATGTGAGTGTGCGACTGTTTTGTCACATCGCCATCACATATAATTTCTGTTGCCGGATTTCCTGGATCTAAATATCATTTGGTGGAATTGAGATAGTTTTAGGTGTGATTAACTTTACCAAAGCACATACTGTGTTTTACTGGATTGGTACACATACGGTTAATCTCAACTTCAAACTTTTCCATGACCTAAGGGACTTCAGGAACAAATCTGAAAGAGGGTCTGAATGGTAGTACCCAGTTCTCTAAATAAGTTAATCCACAGGCAAAGTGAGGCTATGGAAATATCCACTAGACGACGCTAAACAGTAATCTTTGACCCCTGAGTCACAAAATCCAGAAACTTGAAGATCTAGTGACAACTGGAACAACAACACTCATGTTTAATATATCCCTTCCAAGAATCGGTCAGTAGTTTGCTGTTACACCTACCGCGATGTACGTCTTAAAGTTCTCATCCTCTTGCAATTTCTCCTTTAGGTATTTTAAACACTTTGCTTCCTCCAAGCAGTACTTTATGTACGGTTCGAACCTTGTCTCGAACTGCGGATTGAAAACAAGTCGTGAACTTATTACTTGGAAAACCAATAAGCAAAAAAAAACCCTAGAATAAAATAGAAGTTTTAAAGATACTGGTTAAGTGGGTTTTTGCCGTTCATATATCCTGCCGAAAAGACTTCAGTTAGTTATTTAAGATAACAATAATAAAAATAAAAATACTAACATCAACATAAATAACAATATTAATAATAACTAAGATATAACAACTAATAATAGTAATAACAACAACAATAATAATGATGATGATGATGATGTTGATTATGGCGACGATGTTTTACGTTTGGATTTAAAATTTAAGAGAGTACTACAGTTCCTACCCGGCCCTAAGAATACGCAATTTAGGAACCTCAGATGTTGCCAAAGCGATCCTCTAAAAATTGCCGGATTGCTAACACCGATCCTTAAAGGATACTGACAAAGAACTTCCCCGACCTCCAACTGACCTTGAAGGGTACCCCCCCTAATCTACTACACATTTTTTTATAAGAACCAGTAAATTTGACTGAGCCTCGAGTTGTTCTTAATTTTTCCCATACATTTGCTTAAACTTTTTGGCCAATCTGAGCCTCATTGTTCTTAGAAAGATGCTCTTTTTTAAAAAAAGCGTGTACTAGTCATAATTCGTGAAAGGATCGTGCGGCAATGAAACTGATAGCGCTTTGGTAAAAAAGAAAATGAAAATTATTTTTTTTAACAAGTATTGCTGTAGGATATTATGATAGTAAAGATCGAAGAAAACTTACAGTTTTTGCTAGTTCTATGGATCGTTTTAATAAAATGTCCTTCATACTTAAAATCTAGCACGATTGGTAGATAAAGTTTCCCGCCAAAAATGCACATTGTGACGCGCGCGTAAAATGAAAGCGCGCGAAAATGAAGCCACGCCGCTAAACCGCTCTGCAGTAGATGACCTTCGATCGGTAATCCATTAATATAGACAATCAAAGAGGATTTGGACGACAAAAAAACTAGACATGAACGATTGAAAACAGTTTTGACGTTCAAATATTACGAAAACAGCTTTCTTACTTGTACAAAAAAGGAAACTTACCATTGGAAATCCCTCCGCCATATCTACGGGGTTTAGCACCTCGTGGGTCCGCCGAGACTTTTGCCGTTTTGGTGAAAGATAAAAACCGCGGTAAGTAATAAGTATTAAGTTTTATATGGTACACACAAATCTAATTATTTCTTTCACTATGGTTTCTTTGTTTACCTGTTCTTTATATACCAACATTTCTAATGCCGATACAATAAAGACAATAAATGCAACTATATCTAGTTGTAGACTTCTTAAAATATTCTGAATTATTAAATAAATACAGAGACTATCGTTGAAATCTCAACACTTTCATTCATTCAAAAGAGAAATGCCTTCACTTACTTCGGGACTTACTTCTCCATTGGCGTAAAATTAAAGGGCAGTTGACACACAGGCAAGCGATTTAGTTTTACCTTTGTCAGAACTAAATTTTTTAAATAGTTCTCACATAAATTATTTTAAACCTTTTAAAATCATTTCTTTCAACAAACGTAACAAAAGTACTCACTTTTATTACAACTTGGCTCAGGCAATCCAACCAAAAAGATAAATTAACTTCATAAATTTCTTCTATATTGCTAAATAGACGCTCCATTTTAACCTAGAAAAACAAAACAAGACGCATTTACAATTTTTTTATACTTCTATTAGTCATTACCTCAAAAGTCAAAGACAACCGTGTCTTTCAGCAAGAAAACTGGCTTAAACGTGAAGCAACGTAAAAATATATACAGAAAAATACTTTACAAAAAAGGAACATGTTTTAGTATATGCAAGTGAATGACTGTCACATCAAAACTTACATCTTGCAAAAATCCTTCACTCTGCAGATTCCTCAGGCACAAGATAAATAACTATAAAAAAACACAACTGTTAAATCCAGCTGCGTATAATTGTATTTCACATATCTTATTAAGGAGAAGCCAAAATTATCGAAATCCTACTCTCAATTTACTTAAAACGACAGATATTGACGTTTGGGAAGGGGGGTATGTTGGGGGGTTGGTGCTGTTGATTTTTGGCTTCTCGCTACACAGCATGTTCTTCAGAACCTATCTCTCCTTACAATATCAATATAAAATACACTGATTGGTTGTGAGAAAAATGAAACTGATCATTCACTTTAAAGTCTTTAAGATTAAGTGTAAAATTATGCTGTATATAGTCTTCTTTATAGGAAACATATATGGAGATAGGTACTGAGAACTTGCAAACACCATTTGACACTATTGGGAGTGAAAGGGTTTGCAAGACCCACTGGCACTAGAAAAGTATAAGATATATATCCACATTGAGGGGAGGGGTAGGGAGAAGGGGAAAACGGCAAGCTCTCAAGCTTCCCTATGGAAATTGATCTATAAATAATATGCACTGAAGTTAGTAAGTGAATCAAACTCAACTGGTTGTAGTTTTATTCTGGTGATTTGTTTGTAAATATCATCTTAGTTGCTATTTTGCTATACAACAAATGTTAATTTGATAAATTAGCCAATTGGTAAACTTGATTCTGAGCCACAAGGAATACTTGAGCATCACCTGATCATGACCCATAATGGAAAAAATAAAAGGCTATCTACCTTTTTAAGGACTCTCAATTTTCTTAAATAGGTAACCTCGGTGGCAAGAAGCTCCCAGATGGCTTCTTGGAGGTCTTTCTGCTTCTTGTTCATAACCTGAAACACACAAATTCAACATGAGTCACATGCACATTAGTCAATAGCCAGTGTGTGCATACTTTCATTTGTTTCTTCAAAACATATATTACATTATTCACTACCTCTAAAAATAAATTTGAAAGTCACCTCAACATAATCTTCGTTGACAACTTCTGTCCAAGTGTCTTCCTATATTAAAATAAAAATACTGGTTCAGCACAGGAATGGTGTCTTCAGATAGAGTTAAACCTATCAGACTGGGTTTTCTTAGACTTTCTAATCATAAGAATGAATCTTGTACTCGAACATTGTATTTATTAGTCTAACCACATCAAAACTGGTAATACATTGAGGCTATGCTTTATACATTTGAAAAAACTGTCATAATTATTAACATCATTTTAATAACAGTGCAAAATGTATACCCACATAACCTTAGCGTATTTACAGAATTAGAAAAAGAATACATGAATGTAATATAGAATATTGTTTTACTGTATATCTATATTATATATCTATATATTATATCATTCTATATCTTAATTGTTATAAATATTGCAAATAGAGAAGACAAACTTACCAATTTCATTTCATCATCCCTGCTACAGATATCATCGATGTTTGTATCTTCCAATCCATAAATTTCATAGCGATCAAGAATATCCTTTACTCCATCAACCCCCTTAAGTGTACCTTCCTAAATCACACAAAATAATAATGAAAAAGTTAAAAACGCTTTAACTTGCTGGCTAAGCTCCATTCATTAAGATAAAGATTCTTAATCTTACATTTTATACTAACTGGCATATATGGGTAGTTTTTTTTATCAAATTTATGATTGCAAATGCAAACAGTTTTCACAACTAAAAAATGAAACAAACATTCATTTTAACAAACTAACCCTAATTGTTGCAACTTTTGGTACAGATGAAAAGATATTGTATCAATTGTATTGTAACTATTTATAACACATACTTATTTTCTTGTGCAACATGTACAAGTTTAGATTGACATGTATTACTTGTTAGAACATGTATATCGCAGAATACAACACAATCATCAAAAGTTAAGCAGGGCATCTGTATACAATATTTAGAAAAATACCATAACATTCACAGATGATGAATATTAATAATATTGAGATTTATGAACACAAATTTGAGTTCTGAGCCTGATTATATGTAAAGTAGAAACACATCACATTTACATTGAGAGTAACAAGCTGCAAACTCCTTTTATAATACAAACTCATGTAATATTCCTAGAATGTTGCTCACTTTAAGGTAAATAACTGATTTCCAAAAGTGATGACGGTAAAGAAGAGGATACTGAGGTAGAGGAAAGGAACTTGTAGCAGTACTATTCATTCTGCATTCATCTGCCTAAGCTACAATTTCAGCAGTCATTTGAGAACTCTTTTAAATCCCACTGGCAGCAGCAAGACCGTCAAGAGCCGCTATAAATCACTCATGTGACCAAAGTATGTGGAAAATGCATCCTTGGGGGTGTTATAGCTTTTAACTCAAGATTAACTTAATTTAGTACAATAAAAGGTGCTGACATTAGAAGCCAAAATATGGCAGGGTTAAATATGGAAAAACATTATCAAAGACACAAGTGTCATACCCTTGATTGTTTAGGTTGATTAAACAACCCAGTCAATCTGTTGGTAGATTTAGGTCTAGATAAAGTGCCCACATTAGAATGGCTTGCGTGGAGTCCCCCTGACAAAACAGGACTTGAAACCGAAGAAAAATATCCAGATGTCGGATCATCTCCCAAGAAAGATGTGATATTCTTTTTTCCTCTTTGACTCTGCAAAACAAACATGTCAAAGTATAATTAAGATTTGCATGGTATTTTCTTGAAAGACTGCCAGAGGTAAAGATGATGAACATATAAACACCACTGTTAGCAGAATCCAGCATAACTATTGGATACTTATTTTTACTTAAAAAGTGTTTCCAAAACTTTTCAGTAAACATTTTTAAGTTAATTCTTAAATTTCTCAAGGATACTCTTGCCAAAGCTTACATAGAGAAGATATTTAGAGATATTTTTAGAAAATGCCTCACTCGACTCAGGAAATTTTAATAGAATACTATATACTAGGTGTGTACTGTTTACAAAATGTGATTACAGGTTGCTCACAGTGCTATTAAAGCTTCTGGTAGAAAAGAGCATTTCTAAAGAAATAAATTAAACAATTTACACAACTAATCAGCTAAGATACCTTAAAGACAAAAACATAGTCACCTTATCAGAGTCAGAGCAACTTTAAAGTTTGATGTGTGTGTTTCTTAATAATTATGCAGGCTGCAATCAATTTTTGAACCATGTTAAGACTTAACTTTTTCAGTTTTCTTTTCATGTTAAAATGAGTTAAGTTGCATGAAGCACTTTTTTGTACAATATATTATCATACATTCTGGAAATTAATGTGAAACAGAATCATAGAGTTTTTCCTGACCAGCACATATAAATATAACAAGTACTATAACTATTATACAGTGTTATGAACTTGGAGAAGGGAAAATGCAAACAAATCAAGATAACATCTGCATTTCAATAGACAAAATCAACATCTCCATAGATTATGTTTAAGAGTAAACACAAAATTTTCTAAGTCTTTTTATCCCATTAATTTCATCTAACATCTCAGTCAACAGTTGCACATTTCAACTGCAGTTGAGTATTTATGTCTATATATACTGAAATTGCTTGCACAACTGAAAGGTTTTGGATTTGTACATACATGTACATATACAGTTGGATGGGAGTTATGGAGTGTGTTATTACTTTAGCAAAGACAGAAAGATTTGGAAAAGACATGCTGGATATACAACAATAACTTGAAAGAACAGCAAACCTAAAAAGGTATTTAAAAGTCATCAAATTGAACAGATATCACAAAAACAGTACAAAACATTGACTTTTATATAATTTAATATTTTGTGGCTTCGCACATCTTACAACATGCTATATATACGATCATGCCATTAGGTTGACCAGGACCAGAGGCTGCAGACATCTTAATAACAGTGACACAATATTCAGAAGATAGCATGTTTCACATTAAATATTCAAATAGTTGTAAACTTTACATAATACTATGTAACGCACTGTAATTTCAGACTTTCAAGCTTAAATAATACTTCGCTTAAGAAATAGGGAGGTCAGTGTCCAATGCAAACAAACATGTGTGAATCAACGTTTTATTCAATTATCCAATTAAATGCTGCATTGTGATATATAGGTCAAGAGAAGATTTTTGTCAAAAAATTGCAGAGAAAATATACTTTTTTGCAGTTAAAGAGCCCATACCCAAACATCTAGCGGATGACCATATTTCAGGAAAATCTACCATGGGACCTGGCAGCTGTAAATGTTTTTGTGTTCAGCTTGATTCAGGTCCACCATATTTGATTTTCGGGATGCACATTCTACTACCATTTTGTAAACATAACTTCAAGTATTAACTTAATTTTATAATGTATGGCTTTTAAGAGCCAGTGTTGGTCCCTGATGTACTGCTTAGCTAAGCACTATACATGAGAACAAAAACCCTGAAAGCACTGTCTCTTAATAAGCACCTCACCCACCAACATTGATTAAGGTATTTCTCCCATGTAGTACTAATTGGGCTAAAGAGTAGCACATAGTTACTCAGAGTATAGGAGCAGAAATAAAAAAAACAATACATTTCATTTCAAGTCAACAATAAATGTACAAGTACAATTAAAGTAAAATCAGAATTAAATTTAGCTGTTGTTTAGTTCTTAAAATGTTGATTTAATAATTGCTGTCCTTAAATGCATAAGCACTACATATTCAAAAAGTCTAAAATTGAGTGAACACCAAATAGTTCTGGCAAGTAAACGAAGTATTAAATTCCCTATTCCAATTTACAGTCAATATAATGTACTGACAACCTAAAAATTCTGATTTAATTTTATATCAGCATTGCAAGTTTACTTAACTTATAGGTATGTCTTAATCGTAAGTGTGTGAAACAGGGAAATAAGAACAAGCTAAATTTTGCCTCTGTCTGCAAGGAAGATTATCACAAAGATATACTTCTTTTGTGTATTAACTATTACATGTACATGATTTGGTTGCCTAGATACATATATTATATTATAAGCAACTTACATTCTTCAGCTGTTGTTGAGCTGCAAGTCTGTCAAGAATCTGTTCCTTTTCTTTATCATCTGGTCTTGTTGGCTTGGTTGTGTTGAAAGAGCCTGTCCTCATAAATGACGTCTTCCTTGCTGGTTCTTCAGGTTGCTGTTTGACAGCATCTTTATCCTCAATGTTTCTCACCATGTCAATTACTCTTTTGTCAACCTTAACATCTGTATTGGCTACAAATTAAATGACAGTCATAGATTTTGGTGTCAAAACTGACATCACATACAGTACCCCCCCCTGATGTAACGTAATGTGCCCCAAGGGAGCAAGTCTTCAAGGTAACAGGGTTCTCTCAAGGCAAATATGCAGAATTTTAGTTATTTTCAAGTCTTGACTTGATCCGTTTAAGGTAGGATTTAATGTACAAACTTCCTAAGAATGAAATCAAGATTTCAGTGCTTAACCAAGAGTATCTAAGAATGTTAACTTGCATCTTTAAATTGTGATTTCATTGGTTGTTTGAATTGTCTGGAAATTCACTGATACGATTGGCATTGGATATGAATCTACCAGACTGAAAACCATTTAATACATGTATCTCCAAAAATGTTCACAGCTTTTTCAATTCAATTTCTTCCACCAGGACAGCTCAGACATGGGCAGTGAACTGTCATCTCATTTGTAATTTTGAAATCTACAACAAACACAAGTGACTAATTTTTTTCTGTAAGAAATTGTTTACCATCAACTGATTATTTAGATTTTTTAAGATATCATCTGCAAACCAAATGAAAAAAATAACATCAAATCGATTTTCAAACACCACTGCAAAATATTTAAAACTTCAAACACTACAGAGAAACACACGAACCACACAGTGCGATGTTTTTGTTCCATGCAGAACAACTTTAACTCACCTGTACTGTTTAACAGACACTAAGAAAGTTGTCATTACTGTTTTTTAAAAAGTTGTGATTTCGTGTTGGTATGGACTGAATATTGTCACAAACTTAAAATATCACCTGAATGCCCCTTAATCATTGTTGAGTCAATGTGTATCAAGTCAATCAAGGCATTCCCTGCGCCAATGTATATGTATTCCATATCCCATTAAAATTGCCTTGAAGACTCAATCCCTTGAGGCATGTTATGTTACTTCATGATGGTACTGTACATACAAGGTACCTTTAGTTATATGTGTTAAATTTTACAAAATTAATATCAACAATATGGAAAACTATTGCTTGACAGTGCACAAGAAAAAGGCAGTCTACTTGTCTTCTAATCAAATATATCCCTTCCTTGGAATTAAGGGTTTATCAAAAAGATATCACCACTGTCCAATTGCCTCACTGGTCTGTGAAATCCTTATTAGGATGGCAGTGTATATACAGCGTTATACAGTGTATACTAATCCATCTGTCAAACATCCCCAACACTCAGCGTGAGAAATATTTCTCAAAAATCTATGAAAAGACTTAACTTAGGCAAGGAAATGTTTTTGTATAAAACCCAGAGAGATCTCTACACCTAGATAAGAGGAGATTTAAGTCTCATAAGCCTTGTGGTTTCTTTAAATCTCCTCGTCGTTTTCTGTATTTTTTCTTGTATTTTGAATTATGTATTTTTTCTGTAGCATCTATATTGTAATTTAAGGTATGTGTTATAATTAGTGAATAAACTACTTCCGTTGTATGTTGTATTGAGTTATACAGGCCCAAGGCTGAGAAATTGTCCGAAAAGTGAACATTTGCCCGAGACGAAGTCGAGGGCAAATGAGAGACTTTGAGGACAATT
>JAOBYE010202771.1:0-17341 GCA_025403585.1 Parazoanthus swiftii
CATGGTAAATGTTCAAATTAGGATTTTGGTTTGACAGCCATATGAGAAGGCGTTGCATTGTAGCTATTTATTAAAAATGCTAAAAACCCGTATACAATTTTCAATGTGCTTTCTATAGATTTGAGTATTTTTTTTATTTTTTTCTATCAGTCTTGCATCACGTCCACGTTATAGACACGCGTTTACTCGGCAAAACCACACAATTTTCTTCCATGTACGCTACGATGGCAGCAAACAATTTCGAAAGTTTGCCTGCAATATTGAAAATGGACAATATTTTTTTTCAGTTATATAATCAAAAACAGATAAATCCTAAACTAATTTGAACAAAACGCTTATTGTTCCATTAAACTGATAGCCGGCTACTTGTGCAATGTATTACGTACAAAAACGGAATCTATTCAAAACGGATATAATTACATTTTGAGAGGCGTTTAAGTTGTTTTTGCTTAAATCTGGCCACTCTCTTGATAACCCTTTTTTCTTTTACAAGATCAAAAAGTTTCAGAGGAACTTACCTTTTGTAACATTTTGTTAATAAATTTGATAAAGAGCACATAAAACGTATTTCGAACTCTCCAAAAAATGTTTTCAAATTAATTTCTATCTAATAATGTCCAGAAATCTATTGTACAGAAACGCGTGTTTCTGTCCGACACTTTACATAGAAGTTAAGTGTGGTTTTTGTTTCGCGGGACACTTGAGTTGTGAGCGGCATATCAAACACTTTAGACATTTCAAACTGCTGCATAAATGACTTAAAAACAAATTTCGCAGTTACAAAACTATCAGTGTTGATCAGCGTACTGATTTATATAGTATGTATTAAGTATGTATTGAGTATAAACTATATACTTAGAAACCTCACGTTTACTAAAACTTGTCATTATCAAGTAATCAGGTGCTTTCCGTACAATCAATTGTAATTCGGAAGATAATTGCCTATGAATTTGCAAATAAATAATGAGAGTTGAAAAGAGACGAACAATCAGCTATATTTTTCGCATAAACGGTTTGGGAAAGGGAATCAAGACCTCATAAAACACTGAGTAAGTATGCTCACTTTAAGTTGTTTTAGTACAATGAGAAAACGAATGCAAAACGTGTATTTATGGCCGTTCGAAAAAAGATACAACCTAAAATTTTACAAGACAAGAAATATCCTTTTTCGTAATTGAACTGAAACGCTTTCTGGAATTGAAACGTTATCTAAAAAGAAAATGTTTTTCTTATCCGGCGCTTGATCTTGATCAACGAGTGAGCGTTTGAGAAAAATATTTTAATGCACTTCGCAAATGAATCTTTAACGCAGTATTGCGGAAACCTGTGCCAGTCTAATTAAAATAAAGTTCTGGCACAGTAGGCACTCGGATTCAGTACAAAGCAGAACGAACACCAAAGCCGAGAACGTTTGCGAGTTTGTGTACCATAGAGTGTCGATAATTAACGAATCTCACCAACAAATTGCAGAGAAGAAAGAAATCTTTTATATTGCAAAAACTAGCTTAAACGATAATCACGAAAACATACCTTTTTTTACGCAAAAAAAAGAAGTATATTCTGAACTGAGCACTCGATTAAATGTTAAAAATTATTTTAATACCCAGTGGTATTAACCTTATAGTATAGTGCAATGAAAGATTGGCAATTATTTGATTCCGTAGTTAAAACACGTTATTGACACGTAGCCCAACGGTACTGAGAATGCCATGCAATAAAAACAGTTGCTAGATTGTTCAAAGAATTGTTTTTATGTACCAAGCAAGAATCTTTTCTAGTCACTGCAAACATGACTGCAAAAAACGAAAACGTACAGTTACAAACGCACCAAGTTTGTGGTATACAGTTAAACAGCTACTTAGAAACCTCACGTCTCCCAAAACATGTCATTATTTAGTAATCAATTGTTTCCTACAAATACCATTGAAAAGATAATTGCTTTTGAATTTGCAAGCAAGTAATAGGAGTTCAAAAAGAGACGAACTACCAATATTTTCTTAAACGGTTTCAGAAAAGGAAACAAGACCTCATAACACAAAGTAAGTACACTGACTCGCTTCAAATTGTTTTAGTGCGACGAGAAAACGAATCCAAAACTTGTATTTATTATTCCCATTTAAAAAGATTTGAAATCAGTGTGTCAACAAATTTTAGTTTTCACTGGTTATGCAACAAATAATGTTTCCTATTGTTGTTTCTGAACTGAAAAGCTATTTGGAACTGATATGTTCTCTGAAAAGAAAACGTTCTCCGTATCCGGTGCTTGATGATTTGTCCTTAAAGAGTTACAGTAGTTTTTTTTGTAAGAATTCTAATTTTGCTGCTGAGGCTGGATGTTCTCAATTATTCTGAGGATTTCAGCCTTAAAAATGTTCTTAAAACGTTTATGAAATGTTATGAAATTTTTTAGAATCGGTACATACTTGATTTTTTTTCGTTCGCACAAGCTAACCCAAAGTGGAAGATGTGGGTGTCGGGTGTCGCTAGTTGCCCTTGTGTATCCACATTCACCGCAGCCATTAGACGATATTGCACGAGTATTAGGCATTATTCTACAGTAACTCCACGGAATACAACATATAAATACATGTTCTCTAAGTATGCCCAGCCTCAACGTGATACGTTCATTCTCAACGTCTTTCTGAAAAAACGTTTTTATAAAACCAAAAAGAGTGTAGCTTTTGAGAAAAATACTTAATGGCACTTCCCCAAATAATCTTTAACGTACAGCTGCGGGATTGTATTAGGCATTATTCTACAGTAACTCCACGGAATACAACATATAAATACATGTTCTCTAAGTATGCCCAGCCTCAACGTGATACGTTCATTCTCAACGTCTTTCTGAAAAAACGTTTTTATAAAACCAAAAAGAGTGTAGCTTTTGAGAAAAATACTTAATGGCACTTCCCCAAATAATCTTTAACGTACAGCTGCGGGATTGTGTCATTTCAGTTGAAATAAAGTTCCGGCACAATAGGTACAGAGATTCGGTACACAGCAAAACAAACAACGAAGCCGAGGACGTTGGCGAGTTTGTGCATCATGCGTAGAGTGTCGATAATCGATAATTAAAGAAATCTCACCACTCACAAACCATGAAATCTGTAGAGGCGGGAGGAAAATTTTTACTTTTCCGAAAACCAAACATTTGAACTGATAATCCTATCTTTTCTTTAAGCAAAAAGCCAACTTTCGGAAAGAGCACTTGGTTTAAGTATTCTTCTCAAGAAACCCTGTCAGGTCAAAAATGACTAATACACCGCAGTAAAAAGAGAGCCTAGGTGCACTGGTGATCAATTGATTCAGTGGTTGAAACTGCGTTCGTTATTGACATGTAACGCAACGGTGGAATGGCATGCAAAAAAAGAATAATTGCCAGAACAGTCATGAAAAAGTCTTATCAGGACTGTTAAGAGCCAATTATGTTTAAAAAACACTGAGAACTGCTTACTCAACAAGAAAGTTTACTCCAAAACGTATTAAAAAAGAAACACGACATATCTTCAAAAGTATCTTGAGCTGATTTAATTTTAGGTGCAAAATACAGCCGCATAGGCGAAGGGAAACTTCTTATTCTTTGGCATCGAATATAATCAATTTTCGTAACCGAATATGAATTAAAGTGACTATTTAACTGCCTTCCTTAAATTAAATCTTTTGGTGGATCGAGAATAATTCAACAAAACATAGCAGAACTTTATCCATTAATAAAATTTGCAGCTGAAAGAACTCTCACGAATCAACGCTGCCGTCAATAAGTAAAACTAACGACAGAGGGTTTCAGGGAATAGTAAATAAGTTGTTTAATTAACAAATGCTCTAAATTTAGAACAAAATAGCCAAAGATGTTCACAGAGTTGGTTGTTAGAAAATTGGTACCTTTACATTTGTTCCCGGTATAAACTTTATGTGGGGAGCAAACATTGAACAAAGAGAAGACAACTGAAGTCAGAACTATTTGGTCGAAAAAACCGGTATTGTCACCTTTTTTCCAGGACTTTAGAATTAACTTGGAAAGTATAGACAACTTTCTTTCAGGTTTCGTTAAGTTACAAATCAGGTAGACAAGTTCCGTTTTGATCAAAGATAAACATATCAAATGTCAGAAGAATTTGGAGAAGGTGGTTTTGATTTTTAGGGCTTTTACTTTGGAAGAGCTAGTCTATTGATCAATAGAAAACTAGTATTTCCGCAGATTCTCTAAGCTGGTCAACACTAATTAACTTGTTTTTTATGGCCATGCCTGTAGCAAAAAAGATATTCACAACTTTGCCGTATCTTTGTCAAAACGCACTGAAGTAAAGCACAAAGTAGCTTGTCTGCCGCTTTGTTGATAAATATGATTCATTCAGTTATGGATATGTTGAATTGAATATTAACAGTATTGGGAAGAAGAACCAGAAGTATGTATTTTGTCTGGTGATGTAAAGTATCACAAAGAGAAATTGGCTTTTCAACTTCATAAGAACAAAAAGCAATCGCAAAAACAATTATGACCAAACAGAGTTGACCGTAGCAAAAAGGATGGCAGCTGCTACATTTACCCATAACTTTTAGCACACAAAAATCCTTAAAATGCTCGTAAAAGTTTTCAAAAACTTCAGGCCAAGTATATTCAACGTTGTTACTGTACATGCAAGGATGAATATCGCAAGAGTGTTTTGCTTTCTTTATGCCCACGGGCTGTGTTAGATTTTGCTAATTGCTTTGCGTGGAGTTGTGGTAAAATCTGCAGCAGTCATCTTTTATGGTATACTCAACTGAGAACTCAATAGAGAACGGAGAATTTTGGGTAGTTAGCTTCTATGGCTTTCCAGTTTTCGTCGAGAAAGTAAGTGGTTTGCTCTTGACTGGAAGACAAAAAGCAGCCCTTTCTAATCTGCCACTGTTTGGCATCTGTCAAGTTAACTTTGCAAAAAAATTACAAAAGGTGTGACGTTTTAAAGCGTTACTGTTTTGTTGATATCCAATTACGACACTTTGGTCTTGATGCTGCACGTTCAACTTTCTAGTGAAATTTAAAAACTTGTATTGTCATATAGCGTAATTGCAATATATCGTGTACAAGATCACCACCTGAATTCTAAAATTGCGCCTTCCAACTATCTGAAGTAAAGTAACTTTGCCGAACTGGAATTGGTTGTTCCAGCCTTATCCCGCTTACCAGACATTTCTAACTGTTCCTTTGCCCAGGTTGCACGTGAGGTACGCGAAGGAAAACATGTTACGACTCGCCGTGTTCCTTGTCTGCTCAATTATCTTGTTTGAAGTGGGTAAGTAACCTAGAACTCTTTGCTTTGAGAAATTTGTCCTTCTTTGTCCGGGGACTCGCTCGGTCGGGACTGGTTTCGAGTTCCTGTTACGCGCACGCGCGCACCGAGTTTTGGGTAAATTGGAGTACAAGAAAGATTTGCCTTTTATTTGTCGGCCATTTTGCTTTGAACTTTGCTAACATTTTAAGCAAATGTACGGGATGGAATGACCTGTTTTCCGTAATATACTGATGAAAACATCTTACTTGTTTAAGTTTGTGACCTTCTTAGCTAGTAAAATGGTAGCACTTCCATTAGCATTGCTAACTTCTAGTTTTAAACCGTGAAATGGCAGCACTTCCATTAGCATTGCTAACTTCTAGTTTAAGCAATAGTTTCTTTTTAATTAGTCTACAAGACATATTAAACCCTGTGTTATTGACCAAAACACATTCAGCTTAGTACGTGGCCAACCTTGAAAATCATGTCAAGTTTTCAAGTACTTAAAATTAACTTAATTTGTTGTAGTTAGTTGTGTCTTTGGTTCAGTATATAAATGTAAACATTACTGATTCCAACATACAGGTTGCAAAAAAAAGGAGCGTCCAATATTTGTTTGAACTAAAGATTATCGATCGATACCTATAGATAGCGTTTAAAAGTTCAATTCTCAATAATTTGCTATATGCAGAAAACCTTGTTTTTATAATTCAATTCAGTTTAATTTATTTTCACCAACCACTAGGTAATATATCATAACAACATGTAATCAATCCTCACAATAATTACATTAAATAAGGTTGCTGTACCTAGGGCAAGGCAGTCCAAAAAGAAACCATACTTTTGTAAGTAATAACATTTTGGTTCTGATATTAGTCGTACGACAAGGCAAATTGGAGGAAACCAACAGATATTTCTGTCACGTGTCAATGAAAATGGAGCATAAAGCAGCCCCTCATGCTAATAACCAAGTTGTCTTCTTTTTGCAGTATCTTCGAAGCTCCTCTTATGCGGGCCCAAGGGGAAGGGAAAGTTGTACGATCCTAAGAAAGGAGCCATTTGCTGCGGTGGGATTAATTTCTACAAGAGGGCTCATGGCAGATCAGCTTGCTGTGGAAAGAATACTTTCAACCCCGACCGCTACATCTGCTGCCAGGGAAAATTCATTCAACCCCGTTCATACAATAGAGTGGCTTGTTGTGGCAAATACTCCTTCAACCCCAAGATTCTCCAGTGTTGTAAACCGGGGCTGATCACTTCCAATAGAGCAATTTGCCCTAAGTAAAGCTTCGGCTGTTGCGGTAGTAAAAAGATTTTAAGTAAGAACAAGCCGCGTACTGAGGTACAGAGCTATATTAACAAGGGATGCTTTGCCAGTTAGAGATTGCACCGATTACACAACTGAAAGGGTTACCCATTTTCTGATCACGGCACACAAATAAAGTGAAGATGACCGATAAATTGCACCATGAGGGACTTCAACTTCTAACGCTACCAGTGTAACTAGAATATATGATGAATTAGAATTAAAGAAAAGAAGATAAAACACCCAATGAGTTTTTAACACACACACACTAGCATAATCATAGTGCCCTTATATGGATATGCGCAGGGTCTTGGCATGTAAGTCTGCGTGTGCCAGCAAACTTGAGAGAAAGCTACAATGACAGCAGTGTCAAATTTAGAATTTGTGCGAAACTAGAACTTTATTTATGAAAAACTTTGCACAAGAATCAGAAACTAAAATGACAAACACAATTCGCAAAAACTCAGATCAACAGTATTTAGAAGAGCTCGAACAGTGTCCGGCTGAAAAACTGCCTCCTAGCTACCAGACCATTGTTGAGGAACCCGAAGCAATGATCTTTTCAGTGCTGTTTATTTTTAATTAAAGTAAAGTAAAATGTTAGCACAGCAGGCAGGCAACCAGTTACAGTATAATGAATAACAAACGACGAAGCTGGTTAGTATGCAGTGTTACAAGTCATGTACAGGGCCGTAGCAAGGGGAGGGGCCGGGGGGCCGCTCCTCCCAGTTTTTCCAAGCAAATGTGTCAAATGTGTCAAGCTGATCAAATTGCTCCAAGTCCTGAGAAAACTGGACGTATTTTACCAGTTTTAGACACCTCTGGTTTTGTTTCAAATGACGTTTAAAAGCCAGGAAGTACGTTTTAAGACAAACTAACTTTCAAAATTTTCCGAGGGAGCATGCCCCCGGACCCCTACCTAGAAGGCTCGCACCTTTCGCTCTCGGCGGTGCTCCCCCCCCCCTCCCCCCAGATTTCCAAGGCTTGCTGCGGCCCTGAGGTAGTGCTTTGATGAGCCCGAAGGTTGAGTCAAAATGCAAAGGACGAGCGACAATATTCAGCCATACTACGTATTATATTGTCTTATATGAGATTTATTATCCAACTTTTCCTCCCTTCATTAAAAAAATGAAATAAGGCCGCGAGATGACATAGTAAAATAAAATAAAACAAGATAAAAAACAACACAACATCACAACATATTACATTACAATACAATTTAAAACAAATACAGTACAATATAATACAATACAACACCTTAAAACACAATACAATACAATACAATATAATTGAATATATTTATTGATAAAAACATCTGTTTATACGTGTATGTGTATGTGTATGTATGTATGTGTATGTACATGTCTCGATAAAATATACGATAGAAATACTAGCTAGCAATAATTTTTCAAAATGATTTCCGAGCCTCATGTGGTATCGAGTCTATATGGCGCCGTAAACATAGCTTCGCGGTCGCCAAAAGTCTTCAGCGTTTTGATTTTTGCTGGCGCAATAAATAATTCGTCATTTGATCTAAGATTATATCCTATACGGATCATGTCAGTAAAATAATCAAGGGCTAAGCCATGAAAAGCTTTAAATGTTAATAGAGTCTTGAAATCTATCCTTAATTTTACTGGAAGCCAATGTAGATGTGTTAATGAGAAGTAATATAGTTAAATCGTGTAATGTTACAGATGAGTCGCGCGGCAGTGTTTTGTGCTCTCTGTTTGAATTTTGAAAATTCGTTGGTCTAAAAACGTATATCTAGGGTTTTAAAACGGCAATTGAAACAAAATCAAGACTATCTATTGAACAATTTATTGAGCTTCATACATTTGACGCATTTGCTAGGGAAAAGCTCGGGGGGGGGGACGCCCCTCCAGGCCCCTCCCCCTACTACGGCCTTGCGTCTCTTACTTGAAGGGTGTCGATATTGACTTTGGCCAGCTCTTGTCTTGTTTCAATGACCGTAAACTCAGACCTTTCGTAATTCAAAAACCAGAGCTATCGATTGCCATTTATTATTTATTTACAATCAAAGATGTACAGCTATGTGACTGGTAAATATCGATTGGAAGGGAATACAATCAGCTTAGTTCCGTGAAATACGAACTATTTTGGTTTAAAACTCGAACTAACCAATTTGGGTCCGGGGGCATGCTCCCCCGGGAAATTTTGAAAATTAGTTTGTCTAAAAACGTGTTTCTTGGGTTTTAAACGCCATTTGAAACAAAATCAGAGTGTCTAAAACTAGTAAAATATGACAGGTTTTTCACTCAAACTTGGAGCAATTCGCTGAGCTTGACACATTTGATACATTTGCTGGGAAAAAACTGGGGGGGCACGGCCCCCCGGCACCACCCCTTGCTACGGTCCTGACATCTGTTCAACAGGCGGATATTTAGAATATACTGGAAGGCTAGTTTTGAAAAACTGTTTTTATGAAGTCTGCTTTGACGAAGGGCTAACGTTCGAAACGTCAGTTTTACACCAAACCTTACGGGGGACAACACACCATATCAACCTTTGTTGACCAAAACCGTTTCCAGAATATAGGTTGTTTTAGTAAAAAAAGACAATGCATTAATGTATCTAAAGAACGGCTAACCAGAAGCAATTTGAATCTGCTGATCTCACAAACTTACTCTTTGTTCCCCCTCAGCACTAGAGAAATCTAAACGAGAGTATTTGTTCTAAGTTCGAATAGGTTTCCTAGGCCTAATTTAATGAACAATATCGCGTTGACTCTTTAGTTTCAGTTTGCATAAAAACCCAAACTTATTCCGTTAAAAATATAAGCATATTTAACGTCCGCAGCATAAAGTGTACATTTATATTCAAGTACACGCTCTCTTCACCTTATAAGAGCAACGTTAAAAATTTGTAAGAAGGCTTCTTTTGTCGTCTAATAGTCCCAGTTTCGTATTCGCAGTTGCCGCTGATTACAATGACTACAGTCTCTTTTACTCAGCCTTAGCCTCGGCCTGGTGTTGAATATACATACATACTGGCCTTTGACGTCAATCTTTCCCTTTTTGTTTTCGGCCTCATTCCTCTCTCGGTCTCCCCGAAGTGGGTCAGCGTCATGAAAGGTTAAAAGGGCAGCTGCACAATGGGGTCAGTAAAATCTTGGCCAAACGTAGATGCAAGTCGATTCAAGTCAGTGCAAGTTCAACTGAGTTTCAAGCTTGCGTTCAACTTCGTTTGGCCGCCGATGAATGAATTAGGCTCGCAATTTAGTGCATTAGTCCATGCATTAGTTGAGGGCCGAACTAAAACCGAGTTGAACGCAAATTTAAAACTTGCATTGACTTATCTATGTTTGGCCAAGACTTAAAGAAATTAACGTGATTGTGTTTGGATTGTCACACTCAATTTTGTGTAAAGTAAATGGATTTTTTAAAAGTTGAATTCGTGCAGTAATTTGCCCAGTCTTCGCTAAGTTCTTTTTTGTTAAATGAAACTGGCTTCTTGCCTCAGTTCATTTTAATTTTTAGCTTTGATATAAAAACATATTATTCTTAAACTAACCAGAAATTATAGGTTTTTTCTTGGAGACTCCTGGATTATTCCTGAAACTGACTAATGGGAATTATTGGAAAATTATTCCAAAAGATGCAAGATTTTGATGAAATGGAATCATTAATTTTCTGTTGAGTGTGATTAAGAAAAACCTTTTATATTGGTATACAGAAAACTTCCAAAGATATTCCCACGTGCCTATAGTTTTCAAAGCAGAGGGCGTAGTTTTTTAAATATTAAGAATTGTAATAAGTATTTATGGCAAAGATACTTTGTGCATTCTTATTGGTTTTTGAGTGGTCTTGATCCCCTGTAATATATATAATTAATGCCCCAGGCAATTTGGAGTAATAATAACTTATTGTTAATGATATATGCACATGTATAACCAGATGTGCAAAGTAAAGCACTCCCACTTGCACAGTATTAAAGCCATTTTTAGAAAAAAATGACATACATTAAATACTTTTATTATTAACAAACCTTAAATGTTCAGTTTTTACGGAAAATATCAAACTTTGGCCCTTAATTGACATATCAACCTCACTATTGGTCAGTTAGTACAGCAACTGGTCTTAATTAGTTTGATATTTCCCATGCATACAGTCCTCATTAGAGACTGACTCCTGTGACTTGTCATCATTAGAGACTGATTGTCATTAGAGACTGACTCCTGTGACTTGTGAATAATGATTTTTAATTGCCGTGAATCATGAATGGAGGAAAACAATTCCCGTGAACTGTGAATGAAATTTCTGTCATGACTCGTGGAATAAGTGTTTTATTTCTCGAGAACTGAGAAAATTGTCTATTTTTATTATTTTTTGTGAACAAAAGAATTGCGACATATAAAGTGAAGTAACAAATAAATCTAATTTTCAAATTGACTTAATTCATTGGTGGATCCATTAGAGACTGACTCATAGCACTATAAGTGATGCAAAATGCAGCTGCTGACGGTCTAAAATATGTTATATTGGGTCTACATTAGTCATATTAGTCGTAATTCGTGAAATGCTTAATTATTTTAATTCCTGTGAACCGTGAATTTTGATTTTTAATTCTCGTGAACTGTGCACAGGACCCCCCTTTTCGACCCTCTTAATATGTAGTTATTAAAAAAATACTAAGTTTAAAACAAATAAAAGAATATCCAGAATCAAGATTTTGATTTGCTCTATCTGCATGAGATGACAGACTGTTTGATTCTGATGCATACTGGAAAGAAAACAAATTATTGCTGAGCGAAACAGTAGTTACTGGTACAGACATTTTTGATTTCTGTAAAGGACATTGCAATTGCTTGTTGTTCATATTGTGCTGGAGTGTTTTGATGCCACAGGAAGAATCGAAGAAGCTGAGATGAGCAAGAGATATTTTGGTGTTTGATTTGTTTGTTTATCTCGATGAGTGTGTGATCAGCTGACCTGGAGTTTCAAGCATCAGAGCAGATTGTTCTCTACTTATAGATCTGTTCTAGATTATCTAATACTAGCTATTTTATTTGCCTTTTTATGTCATAAATAATTTAAACAATGTCTTAAGTACTAGTAAGGTCAGTAAGCAGATTTCAGTTGGTCTCGACCACATGCAAAATAACTTATTGCGACAGATTTATTCAAATTCCATTCTTGCAGTTTAGCCAAATGCTTGTGAATTGAATTAAAAATCGAAAGGATCTCAGGCTGTTTTGCCAATTTGTGCTTCCCATGACAACAAAATACAATCTCCAAAATAATGTTATAGAACAGTGAGTGGAATGAATGTAAACAGTCTGTAGAACTTATAATTTGCTGACGTATATCTTATTCATATTCTGGCATGCATCAGATGCTCATATTTGGTTATGGTTGGATGAGCACAAAAGCAAACTGATAATTAAATTACTGAAACATCCCACCAGAGAGTGAGTTGCTTATATATCTCAGCTTCTTCAGTTATTCCTGTGGCATTGAACAATCAAGCACAGTGTGAACAATAACCAGTTGTGATGTCTTTCACAGAAGTCCAAGTAGCCTTACTGACAAATAATTGTTATTTTGTTTAGCAATGTTTTTTTTAAATTCTGACATGCATTGGGATCAAACAGTTAGTGGTCTCATGCTGACAGGTCAAATATTGGATGCAAGTTGGATATTCTTTAATTTTTTAAAAATTTAATATTTTAAATTCTTTTAAAAATAGTATTTTTTAATATTTAAGAAAAGCTTCAAGGTCCTGTGCGTAAGTCCTGAAGAGTAAACCTTCCACTTTCAAAGCATTTTTTTATTGATGGGCTTATACTCAGAGTGAGCTTAAATTTTTTTATTGCTATGCCAGTGTTTCTACAGCCATTGGCAGTAACAAGAAAAGTAGTAAGAAGAAGAGAGCAGATGGAATGTGCCTCTCAAAATGTTTTAATGACATTAGATAAGGTTAAGTGGTCATTTTATTTGTCTTCAAAGACTCTGAAGTAAGCTGGTAGTAATCTAGTTAACAGTATTATTTCCAACAAGACAGTAGATGCAAAGTCATGCTGGCTTAGAATTTTTTCAAGGTAATTATTAGGCTGCCTTTGAATTGACGCCCATGGACTTATATCTTTATTGGTCTTATAATTGGAAGGAATTTTGCATTTGAGATTTGGGGGCATTATAAACAAACCTGTCGGCAGGAATTTTGTTGGGGGGGGGGGTGCAAACCAATGGCGGCTCGCTAGGTACTAATAACTTCCATAATCCATGTAAGTCCTGTAAAATCGATCAACAAAGCCAATACCTTTCATAAACTTTGTAAACTTGGACTCTTAAAAGCCAAACTTATGACCTTTTTTTAGTAGTTCTGATTTACGTTTGCACCAACTCTTAAAGATAAACCTATTCCAGCTTCTTTATTGTTTTATTAAACCTCGTCCTATGGGCCCGATAATTGGGGGAGGCTTCTATTCAGAGGTTTACAGTATATCTTTTAAATATTGGTTGGTTTCAAAATTCACTTAATAACAGAAAATTCCAAAAATTTGCATTGCAACTGTTTTCATTTATTTGCATGTTGATATGTTTGCTTCCCAAAAATCACATAAAATCCCTGATTTTTAGTCTGACTTACCGCTTAATATTACAAACGGAAAGACTGTTTTGTAGTCTAAGTTACTCATAATATGTATGATTTTGCAGACCTGTTTGTTAATTTACAACTTTTGAAATATGCAAAAGTTCTTTCCAGAATAAGGGTGCCGGCCCCCCTTTCTAAAATTTCTAGATCCGCCTCTGAATAATGTCTGGTCTCCTGGGACTATCAGAACACACTAGCAGGGCCGTAGCAAGGGGTGGTGCCGGAGGAGCCCGTGCCCCCCCAGTTTTTTTCCCAGCAAATGTATCAAATGTGTCAAGCTCAGCGAATTGCTCCAGGTTTGAGTGAAAAACCTGTCATATTCTACTAGTTTTAGACACTCTGATTTTGTTTCAAATGGTGTTTAAAACCCAGGAAACACGTTTTTAGACAAACTAATTTTCAAAATTTCCCGGGGAAGCATGCCCCCGGACCCCCCTAGAAGACTCACACCTTCGACTCTTGGCGGTGCCCCCCCAGTTTTCCAAGGCTTGCTACGGCCCTGACTAGTGTAGGTGGCTGATTATGTTTGGCCTCCACTCAGCCTAAACTTCACTTTGTTTTGTCTTAGCAAGGCTGTTAATGTTAAAAATGGCGATTCCTATTTTTACTTTTAAAAATTAGTTCAGTGGTATTAGGAATCTTAGGCGACTGGGACATGAGCGGCGTTATGATGACTTCACTTCACGGCAAAATTATACCAATACATAGCCATTTTTAAAAAAGTTTTATTTTTTCTTGCGCAGTCAAACTTTTGTAGTTGCTTTTTCATCTGCTTAACCCATTTCAGGCTGATTTTATTCAAGAGTTGTCTTAACAATTAAAGTATCTCCGTCTTTTAAGAGTTAAGCGACTATTTCGAGTTATCCAAACTTTCTAATTCCAGATTAAATCACTGTTTCAAATTGTACGTCAAACCAGCAAGAGTCAACTGTTACAAGCACGCCTTTTTATCAGAATTGTAAAACTGTGGAACAACCTCCCAAAAGAGACTGCGGAAGCGGTAAACATTGGTGCGTTCAGGAAAACTACACTTCAATATCTAAATTATCTACCAACCAGTACAAATGTTGATATATATTTCAGTCGTTCTTAATTTTTTTATACTGTGTTATTTATTTAGCTGTATTTATCAAAATTTATTATATTATTTTCCGGGAGTTGTCAATTAGGGCCAACCTCTCAGCTTCCCTTCAGGATGCACTTTCTTTTTTCCTTTTATTCGTGTAATTATTTTGCATTTTAAAATTAACGTGTATGTATGTATGTAAGACGTTCAAACTTGAGCTGGTTTGAGGGGAAATATTAAAAGTTCTGTTGTCTCATCTCCTTCCGTTTTTGCGTTCCCATTTTGAATGGAGCTCGGACAACAATTGCGAAAACTAAGTGATTTTATTTCAGCAAATTCATGAAAAATCACTAAAGTTAAATGACACTGAAATGTCCTAAATTCAACCCAATCGCTAGTTTTTGCTATTGCAAAAATTAAGCCGTGCGTCCAGTAATTTTTAGAAAGTTCTTGCGAATAAAACGCTATTTTGCCTTAAACAATGACGTTTTTTCCTAACTGAAATGAACTCACTGAGGCTTAATCCTAAAATTAAAATAATTTCTTCTTTTTCAAGCAATTACCGTATTGTGATTGATACGAAGTACAAGACTTTGTTTCAGTCGTTATCATGCAGTTAATTCTCGGAAGCAACGATTAGCGTGCGCACATGACATTCAAAACATCATTGAATACCCATTCAAACTTGAATATTAAACTAAAATTGTCGATTTTTTAAAACCTGTAGACGTCCTTTCTCGTCGCTTGACAATTTCTGTTCATTTGACCAATCATTTCGTTGTAGTGTTGCCATATATGGAGAGTCGACTAGCTACATGTATATAGTCAGAACAGATGCGCAGAGAAGAGTTAAGTTATGTCTGTCTGTCTGTCTGTCTTACCTAGAACAGTTGGAAACACTTTTCAAGGAGTAAATACGATTATATGACCGGAAAAAACGGGATTTGATTGTATAAGTGCTCGAGCGCAGAAAAGACTAAAGGGAAAGCTGAAGGCATAAATGACGAAACATGCTTTCTCAAATTCAACGGGCGCTCAGGAGACGACGTTACGAGGCGGCGCCAACAGAAGACACTGAGCCAAAATCGCCAACTTCTCCGTCAAGCAACGACAAAAAAGTGGAAGGTTTTCACTTCTATTCGTCGAACAACAGGAGAAAACAGGAAAACGGCTTAACAGTTATTAATGAAAGAAACAGAAAATGCGCAGATACGAAAGAAGCTTCGGAGCAAAGAGACTATATGCTACCAAGCAGCAATAAAACTGCAAACGGTTCAGGAACATTATGATTTCTTGTTTTTCCTTCTAAATTGGTGAAGCAGCAGGTAAAAAAAAACCTGAACCGTTACACTGAACTTAGCACCCAGCAACTGAAGTTTGAGTGCGGATAGGCGAAAAAGGTCAGAGTTTCAAACGAAGACTCAAGACTTGTAGCTCACAGCTCATTTATATAGAAAGAAATACATGATATTTATACTGAAATGACATACTTGCAGCTTTGAACAAAAGATGAATCAGGGCGATTTCGGCATTGTGGTTGTGTCGGTTTCCAGAGATGACTGCGGTCTCCGGAGCATTTTGGCTCTTGGCTGCGATGTGTTTTGTATCAGTTTGAGAAGGAAGGAACATCTGTGAGTTTGAATACCGTGTGCAGCGAGTCAATTCAGTAAAAAGAAGACTGAGGTGTATCATATTCAGATGAGACATCTCACAAAGTGTAACATGAGCGATGTTGGTCAAGTTTTGAATAACTGCCAGTTCTGTTTGCATCGCTTTGAAGGGCAGTGAAGAAAACATTGAGGTTGTTTTTAAAGCTTAAGATATGAAAGTTCCATAAAACTTAAGGCTAAAACCGCATGAAAACGTACAGCAGTGCAAGGTCAGGGCGTGTAAAAATGTGTCATTGATTTACACTTTCATTATCACGGCTCTGTGGTAAATCCACGTCGATAAAATTTCTAAGGTGATACTAAATTCTATATCCTTTACCAAAATAAATCAAATGGAATAAATGGCGTCTACTCTAGATAATTTAATTTCAAATCTGTTCAGAAACCATCGAAAGGGAATATAATGGCAAGTCAATATGGCATTTTTTTCCTTTGTGAAAACAAGGCTAGATGAATGCTGTAAGATTATACTCTTCAGTACTTCAATAACAAACTATTCGAATAGTCAGGTATAAATCAAATGAGAAATTTTGTGTTTGACGTGTTTGGCACGAAAGTCAAAATTAACTTTATGAATAATGGATCACTTTCCAATCGTGCTTCTTTATGGCTGTATTTGCATAAAGCTAAATCAAGCATCTGATCGCCGCAGGTCGTATTCGGCTACTCGACTGCTCTGTATTTAACAAATAAACATTTATTTCAAAGCCGGGCTGTAAATTTGTGATTTACGCCCACACAAGAACACTTTATAAAAGGAAAATACAAAACACTGCCAATATTTTATACACAAAAGAGAGTGTATAAAAAGCGGATGTGACTATTATTTTAAACTTTCAAACTTTTGAAAAGGAAGACATAATATTGCTTTCACTGCAGCAGTTCTTTTACAAAAGAAACTGGGTCGTTTCACGGAATGAATGGATTTAATGTTTTATCACCAGGGAAAAAGGTATCTAAACATAACCAAGTTTACACGACTCTTTTGTTGTGAGCTCTCAAAGAGAAAAAGTCAGCAATTCAAACTTCCATTCTAATTGTATCTGTAATTTTATGTGTTTAAAACGTATGGATCACATTGCAGGTCAGCGATGCTTTTTTAAAAGCAGCTGGTTTAGTAGAACAAGAATGAGGACAGTCGGTGTAATTCGACAAAGGAAAATCACAAATTATGTTTTCTTTTAACAAACGCCTCCCAGATAAGCTTTGAACGGACCTGGGCCCAGTTGTTCAAAGCCCGATTAGCGCTAATCCTTGGTTAACTCCGGCTATAGGCTTATTAAGAGTTAACCCAGGATTAGTACTAACAGGGCTTTGAACAACTGGGCCCTGGTCCCCCGGGGGGAGGGGGGGGGGTACTTCAGGGTGAAAGTGGTAGGGGTGATCGTCGGGAAGCTCGAATTTCTACCCTAAAAAATACCTAATG
>JAOBYE010202882.1:0-17340 GCA_025403585.1 Parazoanthus swiftii
TCCATAACTCGATAGACGCACAATAAAGTATGGACCATTTCTTTTAGAACATTGCCTTTGTCACTTTAAGCATTTTTATAAGAAAAAATGCACGTAAGCTGATAACGTACAAAATTCTCCTAAACCAATCTGAGCATTTTTATTGGCTGAACGCGATCACGCGGTTTAATAGGCGCACGGGCGTGCGTCTATCGAGTTATAGATGCACGCTCGCGCCATACAAAAAGCGCGCAAAAAATTGCCAGCTATGTTCTAATTATTGTTATTATTACTATTGTAAATATTGTTACTACTAATATTATTATTACTATTATCATTGTGGTAAAGAACCACACAAACCTAGCAAGTCGGCCGAACAGATAATGTGGAAAATTTAATCTACCAACAATCGAAAACAAGATGTGGTGAAGGAAACAATATTATGTTAGCTTTACTTTTCCTTTCTTGTTATTAGAGCATTGATTTGATTGGCTGAAATAATAACTTAGATTTAAAAATTGTAGAGCTGCTTTCGTTATTCTTTAGATCCTGTAGTAACGACTATTATTTTCAAAATAAGGTTACTTTGAAGCACGAAACACTGTTACCGCAATGACTCCATTATACGCCGCCCCCGAACAATCGCCTTTCCCGATTAAATGCCGCATCATATTCGAGGAATGTAACGAAAAAGCTAGTGCAGCACAAACCAGCCTCGATTACATTGAAATTGAGTAACCTTACGCCTACCATAAATGCAAAGGGAAAGAGAAAAAGCGATCCTCATTGGACAAATAAATGGCATTTCGGACATTTTTTTTCAAAATTCATGTTTCTGTTTAATTGCTAACGTCCATTTGCTATCATTTGTTGGATTAATATTGTTTTTTAAAAACACTGCACGGGAGTCACAAAAAATTTAATCGTGTAAATACCGTATATTGTCTTAACTTCTCCTATTAACCAATTAGCTTCCGCTGACAACCAAGGAACGCAGTTACTACAAAGAGCAGTCCAGCTTCTAAGCACTACACAAAGGGATACTCGAGAAACAAAAGGAAGACCCAAGAAGCCTTTCGAGCACACAGAGCTCTTTGAAACTAGTACTGAGGACTACCTTAGCATTACAAACCCAGAGAATGGTGAAGAACAACAGGTGCGTGTTAACAATGAAACAATTGCTAAATTAGGGCCGTGAGAAAAACTTAAAGTTTCATATTTAGCCTGTGTAACAAATCACTAATCCCTGGGAGCTAAATGTTCAAGAACGTCAAACAAATGTTTTGTGACTGTCGGCGTCCTTAAACCTCTTTCAAATTAAAACCTTCGTTCAACAGCTCAATATTAGAAACTAAATAAGAGCGACAATGACATTACATATAGTAATAATAATAATAACAACAACAATAATAATAATAAAAAAATAATAAATTATTATTATTATTATTATTATTAAAAAATTGATACAGGGAATAAAGTTACAAGCGTGCGGTCGATCTAACAAAAAGAACGAGGGCACTGAAATGACGAACAAAAGAGAAAAGACTCGCGATCAACTGTTCAACCATGCCTTCTCCCAGGCGCCTTTCCTTGGCGCACGTCTGTCATTTCGTGCCCAGGCTTCACGCACACCACTAACACTTTCTGAGACGCTTGAAACTATAGGCTAAAGAATTTTATCAGCGAAGCAGATCACTAGTTTACTTTTTAAAAGTATTCGAACTGCAACTGTTATTGCTCAAGCAAGATTGCAAGTTTTTAAGTATTATTTTAAAATTTATCTTAGAAGGTAAATTTTTTATCAGACCTCAGGTTTAACCAAATTTTATCAAAATACAGTACATTTCCCCTAATAAATCCATGTATATATGACATTTTGACATGTTACAGGAACGGGGTTGCGAAAACACTATTTACAACAACGTGGACGAGTACGAAGTTATGCGAGGTTTTGAGCAACCTGACAACGAAGAACTGTACGCTAACTGCACTGAAGATGCTTCGCCGCCGGGCTACACAAATTACGAATCTGCTGAAGGGGAAATTTTTGACGACGACATTTACGAAAATGATAAGAGGCACACCCGTTTGATGTACGTAAATGGTGTTTCCATCACAGCTGATGTACTTTTGAAAGAATCGCCAACAGAAGATGAAGACTATATGAGTTTTGGAAATTGCGGGAAAGTTTCAAGCTATGAAGGTGATTATGTTTATGCCCAAAATGTCCCGCAAGCCCACAGCAAAAGCCCAAAGACTGCACCAAGAGCATCACTTTCTCCTATAGTTATGGAAAAAGATCTTGAAAACCGTACTGTTGGAAGAGAAAGACCTCTTTCCCGCTCTGGAGCTGTAAAATGTCACTTATCCAGAGATAATTACGAGAGCGAGCACGATGTTGAAACAAATTACGTGAAGAATGAATATGAGTTGATGGCGGGCAATACTGAGTTAATGGATGAAGGTACAAACAAAGGAAAGAGTGATGACTATGTTCGTATGTACTCCTCTACAGATGTGCATATGGACGATGGGGGATACGTTACAGCCAATCAGAAGCAAGGGATGGAAAATGAAGGAAACTCAGAAAACGATCAGCTTTATGCCAACGCACAGTTACTACAAGAGTATAGCTTGGATGACGAGAACTTTTATGTCAACGTTCCAAAGTAGTGATCAAAAGCAGTTGAGCAATAATAACAATTGGCATTTGGATATGCTCAAAGTCAGTGAAATAACAATTTACAATTTAGTCAAAAGAAAAACACTACTGACTCTTGTTTAGGATTTATTTTTGTTTTAAATGATGAAACTCTCACTTCCTTACCAGGTTTAAGTAAAGCTAGAGCAATCATTTCGATTTGCCAAAAAAACACCAGTGGTTGGAAAGCCTTGACGTTGTTGTATTTCACTGCATTCATGTTTTCATCTACTACGTATTAACTGTGACTTGAAAGTTTAAGAATTTGGCGGTAATCTTCAATAACTATCTACTTAATCTTCTTGAAAGGGCATTTTTAGGGAGAGTGCCAGTGGCCTGTAGTTCGTAAACTTTTAAAGAGAACACAAAGAAACTCGGAAAATGTACAATTTCTTAAACTATGCATTTTAAATTGTCGTCATATGACGTAATAAAGCCGCTTTCTTGGATTCTGTGGCGGCCATCTTGGATTTTTCGTAACAAAAAGAGGTCTTAATTGACTCAAACTAAGTGGATAATGCTGGAAGAACTATATATACTAAAAGAACAGTTACACAGGGAAAACAGAAACGAGAAAAATTTAGGAAAACTTCGTAAAAAGATTCACTGAGACGTAAATTTGAAGCTGGTTACCATGGAAACACATTGATTCCAAAAAAAATGAACACACATAAATTTTTCATAAATGTATTGTTGGAAAAGTCTCAAAATTTTGGACTGTTACTTTTTAACGGCTGGTTTTTATAAGAGATTTAAATTTGGCGCGGACTATTTCCAACCCCCCTCCTCGCCATGTAAGATTGGGTTAAATACAGTTTTTACTTAATAGTCTTTGACGTAATTGAAAGCAATGATATATACCTAAACAGTGTCTTCACTGCTCATAATATGACAAAAATTAAATTTTTGCAATTTTGAATTACAAGTTTCAAAAGTCAGAAAGACTTTCGCCCTTGATCTCTTCAATACTGAAAGAGCACAGAAACTATAAATTTGTTGGTCTTTCTTGAATTTGTTGGAATGATAAAATCAGGCAAGTGAAAGTCTGTAAATATAACAGAATGTAGTTAAGCAACTGACAAGCAAGGGCAAACATTGATTGCGGTTTATCTAAACTTGTTTTCGGTGTTGTATTGCTGCTCTTGAAAATATATAACTGTTAACACCCTTTATTTAAGAAGATATACTTTTGAATCGTTTTACAGACCCCCTCCCCCCCTCTTTCAGGGACATATCCGCTATTCTTCAAGTAAGAATATGTTGGAACCATTGGTAATGGACTCTATCTTGCATTAACAGTTTTGGTAAGCCCTTAATGCAATGGTCCCAATAAAGAGCCCTTTGGTAGTTAACATTTATCTTTAGGTCTGACAGGGAAGAATCTATCCATACGCGTTGCGTTCGGATTCTGTGGGAAGCTACGTCGTGAGCCATCCTAATGCCTCGGGGGAGATGAAATGGATTGCAGAACGGGTTTTATGTATTAACTGAATGCTGAAATACCATTGTAAGCGCTTTTAAACCTTTTTATAAAAGCCTGAGAATTATGATTTAATCGCCGTAATTGTACTTATTGTTTTTAAGAATTTTCACCAGTTTGATCTGTTTCACACTCCAACGCATTGGATCTGAGAAAATGTCAAAAATCCTCATATCAGTGTTAATGGATTTGGACGTTTACAAATTTTTATATCTTTTACTTTCAAGCTTTTGTTTTAAAACAAGTCAAAGGTAATATGATATAGCCGCAATTGGTTTCCTCAAGCTCATGGAATATGCATGATTTGAATAATAAAGATTAAATTGATTAAAGACAGCAGAGTATACTCGCATTTATGATGTAGAAACAAAATTGCCTACTCCGCGCCTCATTTGCTTGCGGCGATAATTACTAAAGTTTTCGCATTTATTTAATAAATAAGACTGGTATTTTCAATAGTAGCTTTTTGTGGTCAATTATAATCCACAGTCAGCCGTAATGCGGTTTGTCGATTCATTTTGGATGCTCGGCCACGAATATTTACAAAACGAATTCGTCCATTAAAAACCTTTAAAACAATATTGTCCATATGCAGTCTTATTTAAGTTAACAAAAGGATTTACGACTCTTTTACATGAGGCGTAAAGAATTTTCTTGAAAAACCCCGAAAATAGGAAAACTGTTTTCCCTACATTTTAATGTTTTCGACATAAGTATTTATGTGTCTGCTTTTCGACACCAGCAATTTGGAAAACATATTTGAATCAACAGTCTTCTTTATGAAGACAACTTCTTAGTATTCTTAAATTCTTACTCGGTTTTGTCTTTTTGTCCCAATTTATTGATTTTCAGGAGAATAGCCGAGCTGTAAAATTAACTCATTAAATGCCTTAAACTCTTGTTATAATCAAAACGATACCTATTTTCTTGTGAAAAGATATGCAAGAATGGTCCTGCGGGTAAGTGTATTGCGGTTTTGCAGTGATGGCAATTTAGAAAGAAGTATATTGCTGTATTCCACTAACGCAGCTCTAAGATAGACTAAGTAAGACTATCGTTATATTTTTCCGATTTGTTGTTCCAATTTTACGAAAGGTCCTGAAAAGAATAACAACTTAATAAACGTATGTTTACAAGCCCTTGCTAGTTGATGGACATAGGCCGGTAGTTTATAAATTTACATCACTAAGTACTTAGTTAATTGCAGCTTCGTTTCTTCTCCAACTGAGTTTGGAGCTAAATCTAAATAAGATTTGACGACAACGGAAACAGAAGAAGTACTTGTAATTAGATGCTAATTTTATTGTGGTTTCAGATTATTCAAGGTAAAAAATAGTTAATCAACAGCGAAGGAAGCGATCTAACAAGGGGCGATGGCTGCAGATCGAACCTACTGTTAAACGTTTTTGCTGGTCTCCAGTTCGGTTAGAATTATTCAAACACAAGCTCTCCAGACTTCCCGGAGTCGTATTTAATCAGTTGATGTTGTGAACTGTCAAACACATTATATGCAACTGTCTCTACTTTTTTGCTAAAGGGCTAAATAAGAGCACTCAATTGAGGAAAATCATTCGAGTACATGACATGGGACTGAAATCATTTAATAGCACAAGAACGAATGGAAGTCATCCTAGACAACCAGAAGAGTCATCCTTTGGCAACTCGATATTGAGAGAACTCATGACGGAACTTATTCCAATTGCTACGGTGATAGTGATTGCAAATGTGGCGGTTTTTGCGCTGTTTGCCCGAAAACGCAACTTGCGCACTCCGACAAACTTGTTTCTTCTGAGCTTGTCCATCTCGGATTGCGCTAACGGTTTCGTGAACATTCCAGTCTTCTTGGTCACATGGTCCTTGCCTCCTTCAAGAGCAGGCAGCATAGCAGTGGTAGTTCTTCACTCTTTTACACTCACCCTCACTGCGTATCACATTCTGGCCATCACCGCCGATAAGTATTTTGCTATAATGAAGCCCTTTCGGCGCCGATCGTCGCTGACAAAGTCCTTCGTTGCTAAAATCATCGTTGCTGTTTGGTTGATATCTGCTGCTGTTGCTGCATTAGAGATTCCAACACTGGCAGTCAGCCACGCTACTAGGCCAAATGGAATTTATTTAGTGTTATATTTTATAGCTGTGTTTGTTTTGCCCTTTGCTTTTATGTTTTATGCATATGTTGTCATGTTTTACACTCTCAGAAAAAGAAAAACCCTAGCGCAACGAAGACACCACACTCAAGTTTATAAACACCTATCAAGTAATTGGAAATGCTTGTTAATTTTCACAACAATGCTAGTAGTTTTTCTCGTTTGCTGGTGTCCTTCGTTTGTAATAAGGATGGTTCTTCACTTTGGAGACCCACAGGAGTGGCAGGAGAGCGATCTTTTTGAAACCATGATGCACGTCTCAACAATAATCCGCTATGGTTCATCCGTGTTAAATCCCCTTTTGTATACATTGTTAAAAACCGACTTTATAGCCGCCTTAAAGACATTCACTAGATCAAGTTCCAGTATTGAACGCCGTGTGATCAGTTCGACAACGGTAATTCACCGGCCTAGGATACGATCAGGTGTGCTTCTCAAGCTGCTTTAATGGCAGCAACATTCAGCGTAAGAAATCCGCCATATTGGAACAGTGGCAACTCGCAGCTGTTATCGAACAAGGCAAAAAAAAAACCAAAAAAACAGGCGTACACGGTTTACATAGTTGGGTTCATCAGGCACGGTTATTCAAAATCTACAAGAGAAACTAACAAAGCAGACTGCTGAACATCTCAAAACAAACATCAATATGAAGCCTGAAAAAACATGTAAGAAACACTAAATTAACCGAGGGCAAAAAATTGGTGCAGTTAGAACTTAGTTGAAAGTATTACTTTTAGAGGAATCGAAAACTCCTGTTTAAGTGGCCGAGTAACAGCTTCGATTGCTAAGGCTAAACGATGCGCGTGAACATATTACTTGTTAAATTAAGAGACAGTAGTAAGTGTTTAGCAGTGTGTTGCTTTAACAAGGGACAATATCTATAAAATTATAAAAAGTACTGACCGCCCATTTTGTTTTAGAACTTTTCTTGTATGGAAGCTTTTCTTTGTCTTCGAGACTCTTTGTGTAAAGTGTTTGGATTTGAATTTACATTCTGTTTTTTCATTGTTTGTTTGATTCAAACTGTTCTTGAAATATTCTACCCATTAGGGGGACACTTCACACCTGCTGGCATTTGGAAAATTAAACATTTTGGCCTAGACTACCGGTACGCCCAAGCATTCATGCATGCAAGCTTGCACCCACAGACACACACACACACACACACACACACACACACACACACGAACATGCTCCCACGCAAGCAGTCGCACGCACAAAGCAATCATCGTCTGACGCCAAACTTTTATGTTCAATCAATTCCGTCTTAAAACTTCCTTACCTGTAAATGTTTATAATCTATGAAAATAATTCGTAAATCGTCACAATTCGAACAGGTATAAATTGTTTAAAAAAACTTTGAGCGCACTATACTTTCTTTCCAACCAAAAACATGAGTCAAGATCGCCATCTACTTTGCTCGATTCTGGCTCTTCTTGGTAAATAATTTTATTTAGCAATCCTTCTGTGAGAGGATTAATTGCCAGCTGTATCAAAGTGATAGACAACAAAACCGGAATTATCCTTCTCTTTTCGAGAAGTACGTGGGTTCCCTTAAGCTTGGCGATAGAATGTCGAGAGACTAAACGAACGGCTTCATGTTATTTCCAGTAGATCAGTACAAATAAGGTCTTTTATAAATAAGACAAACATCAGCAGTAATCCAATATTATTTAATACATGATCATTGATGAACGTCATTTGAACTTCAAATATTAATCTGACCAAAACCTTTGCTTAAAAAAATTGTTTGTTTTAAATATTAGCGAAACATCTGCTGCAATAACTATAACAAGTGCAATTTTGTTTGCGTTTTGTCCAAACAGCCTGAAATGCATACTTTTTGAGTTTTCTTGGCCAAATACGATGTTCTTTCTCAAACCGGTGATGAACTTAATTTATCATACACTTATCAAGTGGGAACGCTGCAGTGGGAACGCTGGATACGTTATAGGAAGTGTCCGCTGAAGATAGCTTGAAAATATTCAAAAGATAAATTCAGTTTAGCTTTAACGGGCTATATAAGTTTAAGAAGTTTATCAAAAAAATAAAAATAAAAAACAAAACAAATTGCAGTTATAATTGAAATAAGCTTGTTTTCAAACATTTTGATGTTTAAGCTGTGCGAAATTTGCATCCCAGCCATCAACACCGGCAAATGGATGGAGTTTTTACAATCTAAATTCGTAATTGACACTTAAAATGGATTTTTTCAAATGGCACCACTTTGAAATTGTGGCTATTTATTAATGTCACTTATACAGCACAAAATTAATAGACGTTTGTTTACATAAATAAAAGAACAGCTGGCCGGAAAACGTTTTAGAAGAATATTTTAAACCTCAAATGTTTGACTTCCTCGCTTATCGTTCTTGTTCTGTTCGCTAACTGTCACGGCCCGTTTTATATTGATTGAAAGTTCAGTTTTTTCTTCTTTATCTGTGATGAAAATTAAAAGAAACATAAAAAATTATACACACAGCGTAACTCAGGCTTTGGCGTACGATTGGTAATGGTCAATAAACAGATCGATTACACTTGTTTTCCACATTCTGTACATTGCTTGAAAAGGAAATGTGAACCAGCTTACTCGAAATGAAACGGAAACCTGTGCGAGAAAGGGGCCAGTATTTATTTTGTAGATTTTTTATATCCTATTTATTTATGCTCTAACGTTTCTTATTTGTGTATATCATGATATTATTTTATTTTGAAGAAAAAAGAGAGAAGAAAAAGAGATTATTTATTGAAGGAAGAAAAATGAAAAATCTAAGGCAATATATGCGCTGAACAAGCGCAACACTTAAGAAATAAAACAAGAGGATTCACACATAGCCTAACTCGGGCCTTCACTCGTTTTTATTACTTTTTTTAGATTAGCCTGAAAAAGCGTATACTTCAAT
Source organism: Parazoanthus swiftii (assembly GCA_025403585.1). NCBI lineage: Eukaryota > Metazoa > Cnidaria > Anthozoa > Zoantharia > Parazoanthidae > Parazoanthus > Parazoanthus swiftii. The sequence continues at coordinate 9,211 of JAOBYE010202882.1, forward strand.
CTCATTTGTTAAGTGCAATTCTTACATTATTTGGCAAGGAAATATGAACCAGCTTACATGAAGTGGAAAAAAGGCGAGTAATGGTAAAGGAAGAAGACCGGTAAGATTTGTATATTGTTTTGATACATCATAATTATGAGCTATGCTGTTTGATTTCTTGTTGATATGACACTTGTCGATTTTGACGTAAGGTGCAAAACAAAGAGAACTCGGGTTGTTGAATCCGATGCCCTAACCACCGTGCAGTGAGACGCTTTATGTATCGCGGTTTCGAGTTGATCTTGCGTAACGCATGTGCTGGACAATTGCAACACGAAAATTAATAATAAAAAAGAACAGAGCTAAAAGCTAAACCCGGCGCCTTTTGGTCCGAATTATAAAAAGGATATAAACACAGAATCGAAAGCTCAACTTGGTGCCTGTTGGTCGGAGTAATAAAAACAGAGCCGAAACCTTAACTTAATTGGCACCTTCAGGCCCAAGCAAAAGGAGAACAAGAACTAAGATGCATGGTAATATCAAACTATTTTTAAAGTTTTGAAGCCGAAGCGATCGCTTACGCAAGAATTTGATCTCCCTATATATTTTATTTTTGTTTATCCAAGAGTATTTTTTCACCGAGAACTTTGTAGTCGCTGTTAGTTACAGTAAGCACGTTGATTTATCACCCCTCTTCGGTCTTTTTGCATTTATCAGTTGTGAAAGTTAGAAGTATATCCAAAATTTGAAGAAGCATTAAGACATTTATAGTGAAGCAACAAAGGATTTCTGCACATGGAAAATGATGTTTTTGCCTGAGATAAGCATAATTACAATGAAAATTGCTTCTTGTTCAATTTTAAATTTTTGAAAAACAAAATTTGTAGTAACCACGGCAAGTTATGAAACAATTTGAGTACGTGTTAAAATCATTGTAAACGCTTAAGCTAAAATTCTCCAAAAAACATTAAACGGCTTTAGTAATTTTGAAGTTAAAGCAATCCAAACGTTTTCATCTCCATGTCATCATCCTTGACGATGACAAAGAGTCGAAAACGTTCCGATTATTTTTACTTCAAAATTATATTGCTAGGAGTGTAGACAGACAGACAGACAGACAGACAGAGACAGAGACAGAGAGACAGAGAGAGACAGAGACAGAGACAGAGACAGAGACAGAGAGACAGAGACAGAGACAGAGACAGACAGAGACAGAAACAGAGACAGACAGAGACAGACAGAGACAGAGAGACAGAGGCAGAGACAGACAGAGACAGACAGAGACAGACAGACAGACAGACAGACAGAGACAGAGAGAAAGAGAGAGACAGAGTTAGACAGAGAGAATAAGGTAAAGGTAAAATATCGCTTTATTAGTATGATTTTTTTACAAAATATTGCTAAAGCGTTATACATTTACAGTGTTACATAGAAATACATCTAAACAATACAGACTACTTTTATATTGCTAGGAGTGTAGAGAGAGACAGAGAGAGACAGAGAGACAGAGACAGAGACAGAGAGACAGAGACAGAGACAGGGAGACAGAGAGACAGAGAGACAGAGAGATAAGCATAATTACAATGAAAATTGCTTCTTGTTCAATTTTAGATTTTTACAAAATATTGCTAAAGCGTTATACATTTACAGTGTTACATAGAAATACATCTAAACAATACAGACTACTTTTATATTGCTAGGAGTGTAGAGAGAGAGAGAGAGAGAGAGAGAGAGAGAGAGAGAGACGTATTCCAAAAATTATTTGGGAGGGGGTCCAATACATCCACCCCTTAAACCTATTCAGGCTGGCTTTTTACAGAGTAGAGGACTAAAAGTACCCGCGGCCCACAAATCCATTAGCGTTAGCAAAAATATTATCCCCACTAAAATTGTTGTGCCAATTAATTGAGTTAATGCAAGTGTAAAAAATAGCAAGTAAAAATAATTGCACTTTTTCTTTTATTTAGAACCAGCAGAATTTTGCTCAGGGTCAAAGTTCTTATTTATGTGCATGCATATGCCTATGGGCATTTTCAGCCTCAAAATGTTCTTATTTTGTTCTCAGCAGCTATCAATTTTCCGTAGGGGTTTAAACTCGCCCGAAATTTGGTAAGATGCTTCTGTGCCATTGTTTCTCAAGAAAGTGTGAAATGCCTTTTGCAAGACATACTATTTTTAAATTCCATGCATGGGTGCGTTATCAGAGAGCTGAGTACTGTAGGACTACTGCACTTCAACATTGTACACTTGCATAAATTTTTGATTCAGCTTCAGTTTGTTCGTATTTTGTTCTTATTTTTCGGCAAACTCAGCTTCAATGTTCTAAAATTTGTTCTTAACAAAAAAAGAGCGAAGAGTGTACGACATCTGCCAGATTGAATTATTGACGGCCCTCTTGAATTATTTTACGACAGTTGACTGAAGATTAGTGGAGAACTGTTCCGAATAACCTTCGGCAAAAACTGCAATTCACAGCAAACAAGTCTGAGCAGGGTTGATCGTCAGAGTTTACCGCAGTGCATGTTGGGAATTTAATTTAAACAAAATTTATTGTCTGGATTCAAACGCCCACCCCAATGCCTGGCCACCACCCCCACCCCCTCCACTTCCACGGCTAAGCATTAATAGGAGCATAAACACATTTTGGTGAAAAGAACCCTTAGAATACATACTCACGGATGCTTGAACTTCCGCCGTGTTGGTTGCTTCAAATGCACAGTCATTCTACCAACTGACAAGAAATAATTCTTCGATAAATGCACTGGTCAGAAATCAGCTAAAAATTGTCAATCTTACTGTCTACCTATCCCTGTTTCTCCATTTCAAATGTTATCTATCTCTGTTAAGGCAACTGTTTAGATTAATTGTTGTTGTTGTTAATGTCGTTGTTGCTATTGTTGTTGTTTGCCGTGACTGCGACGCACCTTGGATGCACCTACAATGCGTTCTTTTTCCTATAATCTCGCGACGAGCTACATATATTGTCATCGTGGCCGAGTGATTTACTTTTAACTGAACTATTCTTATTTCAATATCATAAACTTCCCTTTAACGGATACAGAATCCTTTAATAACACTTTCATGTATTGCGAACATGCGACCGTGTGTTCTACGAGGATTGATTCCTGATTTTTCCCCACATCAAGAAATATTTAATGTGCTTGGTGCTTAGAACTGACTCCACTCCCACCCCCTAAGTCAAGTTATATTGCCATGAAGCTAGCTGATCTTGCCACATTATGCGTCATCACACCGACATGTAATTAACTTTATTAAGAAATTTGAGCCATTGCTTCTAGCCACCACCAACGTATGCTTGTAACTTTATCGGCCTAAATCTGTTCATGCCAAAAATTGTTGACTGCTATAACTTTATAAGCTAGTTGTTCATATTTCAGTTCTCTTTCTGCCGGTCACGATGTTTTTGCGCTTATATGTGCTGGCACTGTTTTGTCTTTTCTCGGAACCGTCTTCAATAACAATCATACGAAAGCACAAAGATGAGTTCACAATATCGGGAAAAAAATGCGTGGACTGTCATAAATATGGGGGCGAATGTGCGAACTCAAGCTTGGATATGTGTCGCTGTCGCGGCTACGATTCAAATTATTCAACATATGTTTTTGGCAAAGATCCACCATGCATGACAGATAAAGAGCTTTATGGTGTGTATGGAGGTAAGGATATTTCGATAAATAGTGTATTGGAAAAGTTTATCTGTAACTGTCCTTGTTTCTGTTTGGTTGAAAATGAAATTGCGTGCAGGTTAAAGATGTTAGATAACTACTTGCGTGATTGAAAAGTCGAACTCGTGGTGAGTTCATCCTTTTACCGCCATTCTCATATCAGTGCATTATCCAAATAACGTGCTCCTTACATTCTTACATACTACCTTAACTACAGCTACACGTTAAACGAATTTTCAGCCATTATACGTGTGTAGCTATCAGAGCAAACTTCAAAAGGGTAAAAAGAAGGCGGCGATTAGAGTAAGACGCTAAAAGACCCTAGAATATCATTTGCATATTTTTGATCATGTTGCTGAGAGTTTATTTGCACAAGGCATCAATTTTTGTTTTGACATGTTGAATATAAATTCTGGCAAACTTGGCCTTTTCGCACTTCTGTTTCTTTGTCGATAAAAATTGAACTTGACATTTGCCGTGAATGGGTGTTATTGTTATTTAACGATCTCAGTTAGTTAGAGTAGGTTTTACGAAATGTTGAATTAAATTAATTCTAGTAATCTTGGCCTTTTTGCATTTCTATTTCTTCGTCGATAAACATGAGTGGGCACGCAGTAATCGGAAGGAGACATTTTACAAACTTAGTTAGTTATTAAGAGTAGGTAGACAGGACTAAATTCCTTTTTTGAATAACAATTTAGCAAAACACAAACCATAAACCTATTTCTAACATTAGGCCAAATAAAGTAATATAGTTGGTTAGCATCCCCGCCCGACCACTGAAAATGCTCCCGACCAAGAAAAACTTTTATTTTTATTTCCATACATTTCCTTTACAAAAAAAATAATGGTCCCGACCATATCGAGGACATACACAAGTTTTCTTCAAAAGCATATATTGCTCAAGACTGATCGAAGACTGACCTTTTACTTGATCTACTGAGATATAAATAAGTTTCTTTACTTGGACAAAGAGTGAATATCAAATAAAAAATAAACTAAAATAAAAAATAAAAACGCCCGACCATGAATTTTTATCCAGAAAGGTTGCTAACCAACTATTTTTTTTTATTTGGCCTTAGGAGCAACTATCGAAAGTCCGTCACAATGACATTTTATTTTGCCACTCAAAATATGGAGTGTTTTTGTGGAATCGAATATTAACGAAGATTCTAAAGCTTTCGTTTCGCTTTCCAAACTATATCTGATGTATATAATAATAGTGTGACATGGTTCACTTAGGTCAGTAAGGATTTGCTTTATATATATATATATAGGCAGATAAACACTGATATTAAAAAATCGAAGAAGTAGTTGAAATACTTAAAGCTTAAAATTTTTCCCGAAAACTCGGTGCTGGTTAAATATTTATGATGAATGTAGATATAATTATTGGCCGGACGGGTCCGTTAATCAGACGCTAAATATAGCTGCAAGGATTTGTGTTGACTTAAAATGATCACCATTACATGTTGTAAACATTCATAATTCATTATACGGAATAAAACGCCGCACTGACTACAGATTGCGACTAATATTAATTTTTTTCCATTGAAATTGTTTTCAAAAGGTCTCCATTTTCATTTGCCTAAACAAGTTTCTATGCTGCTGAAACCTTTCTAGTCAGCGCGAGATGGTTGTTTCATTTCATAACACCATGACCGACATATTTATATTGGCATGTCGCTGTACCTGTGATAAATGACAAGATAATATTGATTTGAAAGTGAAATGATGACATAAGTTCTAACGCAAAGCAACGACAGTTTTTCTCTTTCGTCCTCTACAATAAATCTTGGTCGTTGCACTTTCTGATTTTCGTCTTTTTTTCAGCACAGCTCCACTTTTTATGGAGCATGGAGCCAAAGTTTATTCATAAAAAATCCTCGTTCAAAATACCGGACGCCAGCCGTTGTTTATTCTGCCCATGTGGGTCCCTGTGTGAAACTAGAAAACTTTAAGCGCAGGAGAAGTTCAAGAGTGCAGGAACAGAGTATAATTTGTTCAAGTAAACCGTCACTTTAAATTTACTTAATATATATGAGGTTATCCGGCATTTTTTTTCGTTTGAACGAGCTTTTATACATACCTCCGCCCTCTAAAACGTAATACAAACTGAACAGGAAAAAAAATGAATGAAAGAAGTTCAGTGCTCTTTGGCGGTTGTTACATTATTCCTCTCGTCCAGCAAGACATATTTGGTAAAAAAAAAAGAAAGAAAAAAAAAGGCACAACAAGATTGTAAAGTCCTAGCCCTTGGAACGAGATCAAATTGTATAAAGCAACTTGTAATCATTAGTTTACGTCAGTATTTTAGCTTTTAATCAGACTGACATATATTTACTTTTGCTTTTTAAGTTCAAGTCTTTCTACAAGCAGTTTACTATCACTTTTGTAGAAGGCCATTATGAAAACTACTAGGCTACCAGTAAACAGTTTATTATTGTTATTATTATTATTATTATTATTATTATTATTATTATTATCATTATTATTTTTATTATCATTAGGGTAACTTTTATTGGCAAAATCTCAATAAATATATCAATATCATGGCGGGCTTAGCCTAGGCAATGAGGACTTTAAAATTATACATTCTATCTAGCTTTTACAATATGAAATATAATGGTATAAAATAAGTGTATTACAAGACAAAAGTCTTTGTAAAACTAAAGTAAAGTCAATGAATTAAAATTCTTTGTATATGAAGCTAATTAAGTTCGTTCTTGAGTCACTTAATATTATAATCACTCTCATTCTACAGATTCATAAATCTGTTGACTTGTTGTCCAAGTAATACCTTTAGATCTTTATTCAGTTCTTTATAATGGGCTCCTAGATAGTCAAACACTACAGTGACAAGTCTGATTTTATATCCTGGGGTATAAGCTCTTGATTCCCAGTTTGAGATCCACATGTTTTTCTCGCTTGAACTTGGTCTTTTCTGTAATTGTTCCTGGGGTGTACACTGTTCCTTCATCAGGATCCGTTCCTTGATTTTCCTGTCTTCCACACTTATATCAGTTTTTTTTGCTCCGTTTTTGGGGGCTTTCTCTAAGTGCCACGGGATATTCCATAGGATCTTAGCATCATTTTCTTGGCTGGGTTGTGGAGTACATGTAGATTGCTTGTACCATGGTAAGGAGTAGCCCGATTATTCATGTCAATATTTGTCCAGTAGTGCATGGGGATTTGGCGTAGCATTCTGTCTTTTCTCTGCGTGTACAATGATTGTGCCAGTTTAGAACAGCTACAAACAATTTGTGTAACAGTTTCTTGGTCTTTCGAACATATTCGACAGGTAAGGTCATCTAAGTGTTCTTGCAGCTTATGCTTTCTGTACGTTTTTGTATTTAGTAGTAGTTGTCTGATAAGTGAATCTACTGATAACACGATATCTGGTACGTTCTTCCACTGCTTGAATATATCATAGCAGGATTTTTCAGTGTTGGTTTACAAATTTCCCTACCCAAGGTAGAAATTGTAGATCGTTCTTGTGCTTGTGCCGATGATGTTCTTTACTTTATGGGCTTCTTCACCACTTCACTCGGATTTCTTTATCGCTATTCCTCAGGATTGTTGTGTTTTCGTCAAAGTTACAGTTTATGCCTTGTTCTTCTGCATACTTCTTGGAATCTTTAAATATTGATCTTAGATGTTTCTGTTTTTTTTTTTCATTTGAACTGATTTGACGAGTTCTTTGTTTTGGTCTTTATAAATGTTGACATAGTAAGTTACCTTTAATTTGGTGTTCTTGTACAGTATTTCTAGCTCAGTTAGTCCCTTTCCTCCGTGTTCTGGCTATAAGTACAGTAATGATGAGGATTCGTACTTATGTTTTCCACTGCAGTCGTTGATGATTCTTCTTGTGAATCTGTCGAGTTCTTTCAGGTGATTCAGGCACCAATCTGTGGTCCACATAAAGTACTGCAAGACAGGTATAACATGCATATTAGTAGCATGGACTTTGCGCGGTATTGACACTGGAGAGGTCCAGATTTCCCAGAGTCGCTTCTCATACTCCTTGGTAGCTTCTTCAATAACTTCATCCTCTAGATGTTGAGTGTTTTGGTGTTTTCCACTAGGAATTGGTAGTGATCTTCGTTGCCCATGACAGGGATGGAGCAGTTGTTTATTACGGGCATTTTAGTGGCGTTGTCGTTGGTTACTAGCTTTCCTCGTTTTATGTGTAAACCTTAACCCTATTTGAAATGGGGGGGGCAGAAAGTGCCCGCGCCGATTTCATTTCTGTTCATCCGATAGTGCTCAAATTTTCTGACATTTACTAAAATTTATCATAGATTATTTTTATAATAAAATTTTATCATTAGGGGACAACCCGTTTCCATGGCAACGGTTTTATTGACAGCCGTTTTTGGTTATTTTCGCTAAAACATATTTCTTTTAACATTTTTATTGTATTTTATGACAATTATGATATATGTGTGAATATTAAAGGTAAGAA
>JAOBYE010202993.1:0-11761 GCA_025403585.1 Parazoanthus swiftii
ACCTTCACCAATCCTTAGTTGCTTTTTATGCAGGGTTTAGGTCTTAAAAAGGCAACATTGAAATATAATTATAATTAATATGTTAAACACTGTACTATAGTCTAAAGAAGACTTTGGCATACGTTTTTTTAATAAGAACAACTTAATGTACACAAAGAGGATCAGATTGGCCAAGATTTTAGAACAGCTTGGGAACAAGCTGAGGGTGATGGGCTCAATAGCTAAACTTTCTAACCCTGGGATAATCACTGGGAACTGACTCAGCAAATCCATTTTTAAGAATAAATTATTGGTTCAAAATACATCACCTGCCAAGCAATTGGTCTTTCACTACAATTGTATTGCATTACCTTAGGCTTAGTTTTTGTTTGATTTAAACCGTATCTAAAAATAAGAACAATTTAAAAACATTTTGAGGCTCAAATCGCCAAAAAATTAAGAACAATGACCCTCAGCCAAATTTGCTGGGCAGCATGAATAAAGTACAGTATACAGCATGTACACATACTTTAGTATGTGAATGATACATGACTTTAATAATTTCTCCCTATTGATATAAAAATAAACTGCTGATGAATCCAAATAGATCTTAACAAATAGGTGCATGTAAGCTGTTATCAGGTATTAAAACAACACAATGTTTGGTCATATTTGGCCTGGAAAGCAGCGTTTGTGAGGTTGTCACTATATTAGAATCATGGAGGTAGTCCTAATTAATGTTTATACAATGTAGCCTTTAAGTATACACTGATCCAGAGTTTGAAACTTCTGGTCCAAATTCAAAAGAAAAGCGATCACTCAATAAGTCAGGCCAAATATGTTTAACAATAAATTGGTCTGACTGATTGCTTAATTCCTTTGAATTTGGACAGGAAGTCTCAAACTTTCTCAGGATCCGTGTATTGTCATTTGTGATCCAATTATCCTCTGTGGGCCAAGGGGCAACTTTTAAAATTCTCTGTGGGAAGGGGGGGGCACGTTATTGATGTCCTTTTGCGAGTGTACTTTAAAACGTTGGAGAAATGTTTCATTTGGCTCAGATTTTGTAGCCTGTGAACAGCAGATGGTTCTCTTCTTGATCACACCAAAGAGAACCTGATCTGCTGTTCCCAGGCTAGGATTTTGGCTGGCATTCCATGTTTACATTAGTGTAAGTCCAATAAGCATATAACTGTAACTAAGTATTTAATGCAAAAGAACACAATATTTTTGATGAAATAATATCAAAATAATATAAAAGTGAGTCTAATACCTTATGTAATTGTAATTTTAATGAACAACTATCCGTTATGTTCCTTAAGTTATATATAAATTTGCTAGTAAATTCAATAATACATTTATCTTTCAATGAGATTATATAATAGAATATTAGCTCTTGAGATCTTTAAAACAGAAAAAACCTAAGGATTCATGTTTATTAAATACCATTTATAAAAAGGGCTACTTCTTTGTGTAAGTGTAGTTTCATAGCACTCACAAAAGTAATGAAACTCATCCTCAATTAGGTTGCTTTGACATAATTTACATATTCTGTTTTCTCTGGGGATGTTTCTGTAACGTTCCTGTTCAATCGGAAACTTGTGTGCAGATACTCCAATTTGTGATAATTTCTTCCTAGTTTGGGTATCTTTTATTATATCTATTTATTAACTTTCAAAACCATAATTTGCTTCGATATATGAATATAATTCTAGTTTAGAATTAGAATTTTCTGATGAAAACAGAAGGAAAGCCAGGAACGAAAGTCGGCTGTAGCCAGTGACACGGTTTATTATAAACTTACTAGCAGACATACCAAAAAGGAGATATTTGTATTTATACGTGCTTTGTAGTTTCAAGGCTAGCCTGTTTTAAACTACTTTAAATGCAGGCCAAATCTGCACTAATGTCTTACTCTAACCGAGACAGTGATGGCATGCAACAAGCTTCCTTCTTAAGTTCACTGTTTATTTTGTTTATTCTATGAATCTTTGGAGTCTATTTGAAAACTACAGTAACGTTTACGGTTTAGCATATAAACATGCCAAATACATCAGTGATTAACAATTAAACCTCTACTTACATGTACGTAATGGCAAGAAGTGGCATGACCACGTCCATAAATTTTTGGAAAATAGAGGAAAAGAATAATCACTTGTTTAGAGCATGGAGTTGCTCAACACTCGCAGAAGACAGCGCAATTGTTGTTTTTCCTCGCGCTGACTTACTATAACATTTTTTAAAATGCTATAGTCAGCGCGAGGTCAAAGGTTAATTCTACACTACGTTACAGTAAATCACTAACTGACATTTTTCGAAACATCGAATTTTGTATTTTTATTTTATTTTATTTTATTTTATTATTATTTATGTTTTTTTATGTAGCAAGTAACAGTCGGTACTTTTTTCAGCAGCTATTTCTGCATACAACAGCTGCGTGAAAACTCGATGCCGATCCCTAAAAATATACCTCAAATAACTAGATTTTTTAAAACGCTCTCCGTGGCATTGTCAACAGTCACAGCCTTTTCTAAACAACAGAGTTACTTTTGAACGGCCCAAGTGAAATACTGTCAAACTTAGTTCCGGTAAGTTTTGATTGGCTCAAGAATGACAGGTTACGTGCGATACGCGATATCAAAGATCAGTGGGTGGAAAGCAGTTTGTCGCAATTCGTTTGTTTTTTCTCTCCCTCTTTCTCTTTTTATTTTTTTTTTTGCGCCTCCACGAAGACCTGATCGCAGTTGCCGCATTTCGCTGGTTTTACTGTACTGTTCGTGTTCCACTGACGATATCACGTACTTTACCGTAAAATCCCACACTAAAGTTCTGGGCTTCTGCAAATTCGTAAGGAATTTTGGGTGGGCTTATATATATCCGGGGGGAACATAATAACTTCAGAACGAGCAGACCGATTATCTGAGAAATAATTTAAGGCTAACAATCAGTTGCATAAAGTATGATCAGAATTGTTGTATCAAGCTCCCGTGTTGTAGCTTCCTGACTTTCGATTTGAAATTGTGGTATTTATAAGAAAACAGGGAACATTAAATAGAAAAGGGTCCTTATAACCGGAATACACAAGATGGGCCTATATATGGGAGGGTATACATCTGTTTTGTAACCGGACTATTTTTTCTGAGCAGTTACGGCTGGGCTTGTATATTGGCGGAGGGGTCTTCAATGTTGATTTCACGGCAAGAGTTACGGTAAATGTTACAAATGAGTTTTAGTATGGACATCAAGTTATTGTTTATGGCCTCTGGGGTGTATTGTGCATGCGGTCTATTAGAAAACGAAGAACAAATAACACGGAACTATTACTTCTTATACGTTGCGTAATTTTGCCAGCCCGTATAAGTCGAACGGTAAAAGATTCCTTTGGTAAAACCTAAGCCGACAACAGTACCTCAAACATGCAAGTGGTTTCAGCAATAGTTTATCGTTGAGAGTCAGCCAAAAACATGCAAGTGGTTAAGGAACAACTAACTATTCAGCAAAAGTTTGTGGTTGGAAGCACAGTTAGTAGAGTAACTGGTATATGAAACTCGGCCAGTTTCTTTCTGTGTGCTTTTGTTCTCTATCCCTTTTGTTCGTTGGCCTTGACGGTGCACAAAACGCAAAAGGTACATGTATTGAAATGCACATGAACAAGCAGCCAGTGGGCTGTCATGTACACTCAAAGCAAAGCAATGTGCACTGTCGCAGTTCGTTCAACCTAAAACAACGCAGCTTTTTGCACTCCTTTTGGAAGTTTGTTGAATTCCATAACCAGTTGGTTCTATCAGCTGTGTTGGAAGTCAGCCAGTCAAATCTCATTGTGGTTGTCTGTGAGACACTAGAGGTTAGGCGTGGCACACTAATTTTATAAGTATCTTATCAGCAACCACGACTCTTGATTGGCTGGTCCGTAACCATAAACAATGAAAAAATAACAATTATGGCCACTGTTTAGCGCGTTACGCTGTTAAACGATAAAGAATTGAAGTCACCGAGCTCCTAACGCTATGCTAAGCCAAGTTGCCATAGAAACAACTGGTATGGGAACGACATAAATTAGTACGCTTTTGATGAAGTTCAGTGGTACTGAAAAGTGAAAATGAAGTGAGCCATCTTAACGATTTGTGCTTTATTTCCTCCCAACAGATCTGTAGGTTCACCGTTTGAAGGTCCATTGATGATGTTTAACAACACAACAGCGGCCAGTCTGACGACGAGGGAGACACCGCGTTTCGTTTCCGCCACGATTCTCGGTACAACTGTGTCCGCCATCTTATCGGTTTTGGGTTCAGTTTTTATTTTCGTCACTTACTTCTTATGGCAAGATGTCCGCACAACCTCGAGAAAGATTTTAGTTTATATATCCTTTGCTGACTTTTTCGTTGCAGTCTGTCATGTTATCGGTGTTTGGTACATTCCCTCGGAGTTTACGTGTCTTGCGCAGAGTTTCGTCAACATCTTTGCAATCATGTCTTCCACATTTTGGACAGTCGCAATGGCAATTTATCTCTACGTCTCAGCAGCAAGGAGACAAGTACATCTTGCTCAGAGGTTGATGATATGGTTTCATTTAATCTGCTGGCTTGTGCCTCTTATCGTGGCCTGCTTGGCTCTTAGGTTTCATGCACTTGGTAGAAGCAACTTTATTGGGGCCGCTGGCTGGTGCTGGATTCGAACCGATCACTACTTTACTCACACTGAAATGATTCTATGGATGCTTTTGACAGACTTCTTGTGGAAAATCATCGCGTTTGTGGTCATAGTTGTTCTGTATGCTCTGTTGAAAGTCAAGTTACGCCGAGCGGTAAGTAAGCTGCACTGCCGCAACATTCAGTGAATCGCATTTAAAAAACCTCCTCTCCCCTCCCCCCTCGTCCATGAATTGACCCAAAGATGCACACAGACGAGACCATTGTTTGTTTTATGCTACATGGTTGAACTTGTAATTGGATGAAACCTCCCTCCCCCGACTCTATCTAAGAACAAACGATCGCCCACCGGAGACTTCGCGCACAAAAGAAGTAATATTAAGCTTAAAACAATGCTAAATGAAATTTACTTAGTGACGCTTTGAAGTATAAACGTCTTGGTATCGTTATGGTTAACTGAGTTATCTTGTTCAGTACTTTAAACTTTATAACATGTTTTCGCGGAGAATCAACCAATCAAACAATTAGTGTCTAACTCCAACAAGAAACCCAATTAAGAAACAGGTCATTATTTATCACCTGCGGTGGTTGTGGAGAGTTTAGAGGGATACATAGTTTAAGATTGATTGTAGCAATGCGATAATTGTTATATATAAATTATAGGTGGATCAGGTGAATATTGTATTACAGCAGTTTCAACACAGTTCGACCCCTTCCACTAAGGTATAGATAATGGCCATCAACCGCCCCCCCCCCCCTCCCCCCCAAAAATGGCAACATGGACAAGTGTTCTTTATTTCATACCACTATCAGCTGGCGGTACATCCCAACAGAAAAGACCCCGGCTCGATACGCAAAACGTATGATGCAGCAGCGGCCGCGGAGAAAAAGCTGATGCTGGTGCCTCTTCTGTATCTCCTGCTGTACATTTGGGCCCTGATTCGCTTCTGTGTGTTTATACACTCTTCCAATCTTGTTTACCAGCCCAACATGCGGTGGTTAACAGTACTACAGGTAAGTGGGGGGGTCGGTGATTCGTTGCAGCACGCTCTCTTTTTTATAAGTATATTGTTTGTCGGACCGAGGCTAGATATTCTTATTTTTTGGCCGATTTTAGGCTGAAAATATTCTTAGAATTTTCTTAGTTTCGGGAATATCGGTAACATGGAATTTCCGTTTTTAAAATGACTGTGGTATTGAATTGCATGGATGGGTAGTGAATTCTATGGACATGAATTACAGTTTGCTTACATGGCTGATTCTGTTTTCTTTTTTGTTTTTCTTGGCTTTGCCATTTGGGATTAGAGTGCAATTGCAATACGTGTACGTGTAATCAGTAATGTGATTTTTTTTCAGACATGCAAAATTATATTCTTAACAAAATCTGAGCCTCAGCATTATTCTTAAAATATTCTACTACTATGAACCTTAGTATTCATATAAAGTGTATTCTTATAAAAATAGAGTGTATTTGGAATAGTATAGTACAGTAGTAAGTTAATCGGCACTGCTATCGGTCTTTTATCGTACTATTGCATACAGCAATGGCGCATTATTATTATTATTATTATTATTATTATTATTATTATTATTATTATTTAATTACGGGTGAAGACTAAAGCTGTAGTACGTGTTGAAGTTTGAACAACAAAAGCTTACTTTTGAACATAATTACATACCAATTCAACCCAGTGATTACTTACGTGAACAATGTTTGTTTTCCCAGTTCAGCCGCCTCCGGCTCAATAGTGAACATTCTTTTCAATTCGGTGCATGTACTTGTTGCTCACTGACATTGTAGATATATCTCCCAAAACAGAAATAAAGAAATAAAAAAAATAAAGAAAATTAAAATTAATAGAAACACCGAAACTCCTTTCATCAACAATACCAAACACAAAACATGCTTATTTTAAACTTGTTCTACTGAAATATGTTGGTACAGTTATAGTTGTTTATAGGTTTCCACGCGTTGTAAAACAAGCATTTGAACGTTGTAACGATGAAGCAATTTGTTTGTACAGGTTTTAAGCTAGTCTGTGTTTTTAGAGTGTCAAATTGTTTTTCAATCATGATTAGTTGAAACCTGTTCAGCGAGTAGTGTGAAAGCGGCATAAGTCGCTCGCGGTCGCGTTTGTGCGCACTCATGCGATCTGAGCTCGATCAGCCAATCAGAGTCCGCGAGAAGCACTATTCGCTGATTTAGAGCACGGGCCCTGCACGATGCGGTTAGGTCTAAACGAATTCCTGATAAAAACGGAACAGTTCACTCGGGACCATTGATACTTCGTTATATCGAAATTTCACTCAGTATAGCGCTACCCTTTTATTGGAGAATACATTCTTTCGGTTTGGCAAAATATGGCTTTCTCAAGGAAGTTTCATGTTCAAGTGTCGCAGTAGCTCATAAACTGCAACATTATTATTTCTTTAAAAAACATTGTTTTAAATGTTACTAATCATTTTATGCGTTGTTTGCAACGTTTTAAAACACTAGTTTGCCTGAAGTACTTCCAAAATTTGACACAGTGCAAAACACTTGGCCATCATCTTGGATTTCCTAAAATGATATTGCGCAATACCTGTGGCATCACATATCACGTGCAAAGCTACCAATGTTTCAAGATTGTCGCATCATTTATTTCAAGACTAAGAATTATCGGTTATTTGAAGTATTTCGTTAAAAATTGGACAGAACTATTAAGAAAGTCCAAATTTGGCAAAACATGGCTTCGAAAATCGCATTGCCATGGTAACACGTTGCTTAACCTTGACTCAAATTTTTTCTAACATTTTGTTCTCCAATAAATTTTAGGGAAAATGACCAAATTTGGTGGCTTTATCTTGAAAATCAAGAAAGTTCTCGACGGTTGAAATGGGCGCGGGCACTTTCTGCCACCCCCGGGGGAGGTAAAATTGGGGCAATGGAGGCATGGGTTTTCAGCATAAGTTCATTTTGTTGGCAAGGTCTTTTGTCGTGGTAACCCTTAAATCTCAGCACTTCAATACATTCTCACGAACATAACCCTTTCCATTGCAGGGACTAGGGTCTTCTGGACAAGGTTTTACCAATTTTGTGCTCTATTGTTTTCTTACTAACCGATTTATGGATCCATTGAAAACACTTTGCTGCTGTTGGAAGCATAGTTTGCAATCAACTGGCGAAGATCTGACAGCTTTGTCATCAACACGTTTTACTTCAACATTTGAGAGGAATTACAGCGAGCAAGAACCTTTCCTTAACGTCAGGAAGGAAAACTATCAGTCATACTGCAGTGAAAGATGAGTTTGGATCATGACTAATCAGTCGTTAGAACAGCTGTCATGTGACCGGGTGGTCCCGCATACACGTGTTCATTTCCCGCTCGCCGGGACGGTTTGAGCATGCGCATTTTTGCTTGGTTTCTCCTACACTCGCCTCTGTTTGCATCTTAACCTGTATCCTGTCAGAGCCTTCATCTCTGGTGATGATGATGGTGATGATGATCAATTGTTCTAAATGAAGTAAAACACCTAGTACACTGGGTCAGGAACTGAGTCGTTATTTAAAGAATGGCGTTTATTTGGTGTATGCCGTTTCTGTTGCTTAATGGTGATACAAATTCATCCTACTCAGCAAGCAATCTTGAAAACGGCCTCCTCGTTTAGTTTGGTAATAAAAGAGCGTCCCTTGTGTATCTAGATGAAATTGCAGGCGTCGCCAGGGGTGCGATCGACCCCCTTAAGACGTAAAGCAAATTCGGAGCTTAAGCTTTCGCGGAAAAAAAAATACGATAAAACAGAGCAGTTACCTAAATATAACAACTCCATATGCGGATCCATACAAGAAATAAAACATGTTCTCCGTCAATGGTTTTTAGTAATAATTGTTAAACTGATGAATTAATTTAGATGTGTGTGCGAGGTTGGCGCAGTTGGTAAGATCTCTGACTGCGAACCAGAAGGTCCCGGGTTCAATCCTCGGCTTGGTTGGGCGGCCTTCTTTCGCCACACCGTCCGTGGACAGGGACGTTAAGCCGTTGGTCTAGCCTCTCGACGTTCTATGGGGGGGGGGGGGACTTGGAAGAACCCACACACTTGTTGATAGGAATAGGCTAGTGCTGGTGTTGTTGACTGTTACCGCTTCTTCTACAAAGGGTCTGCTGTAGTTGCGGAAACATGTAGCAGTATCCCTCTCCCTTCGGGGAAAAAGCTAGTGAAATAAAGTATACTTGAAAAACTATAGTTAGTCGTGTTTTGTCCCCCTAGAAAATTGATTTCGACCCCCCTTTGAAAAATCTTGGAAAAACCGGACCTTTAAATATGACCGTTAAAACACAAGAGAAGTGTTTGGGAATACTAAAGTTGAAGCCGAGTTTTCCCTTCTTTACGGGTGTCCCACTATACGGCTACGTCATTCGTGTTTCAATCATTTTGTAGATACACAAGTGGCACTGTTTTATCAGTTGCTTTTAGAAAATATTTATTGTGAAAAAGTAAACAATAAGTTCGATGTGCTTGCAGTTTAAAATAAGCAACAATTTTGAAGTGTCGCGTAGATGTCGTAAGATTAGACACTTATCATTAACTGTCCTTTTCAAGTTATTTATGTTCCCCAGCCAAAAGACTCTTTCAGTGTAGCTCTCAGCTTTTCTTTCAGACATTCCAATAAGCTCAATTAACTTCTCTCAGCTTATACTCTCTGGATTCTATAAAACGCGAAGTTTCTGAAGGCGGCAGCCATCGTGTTGCGTCACAGGGTCAATTTGGTCTTTCCGTCGAGGCCTGATAGTGTTGCAGTTCTTCCAATTCAGGCGAATCATCTACGACTTTTTTACCAATAACTCGGGAAAATCTGCAACATATTTCAACTATGTACTGTATAACAAAAAACTTGCAAAAACATAAGTTCTTAACAGGTGCTTTCAGTCTATTTCCCCGTCTTATTTCAAACAGAACTTCGACCAGTCTGGACGCGCGTTAACTATGTATATATACGTCCATTTTCTTTTGAAATGCGCTACATTCGTCCTGAACTTGTTCATTGAGCCGTAATGCAGACTGCGGGCTTTTCGTAGTTTTCATTTTATGTTGCCGAGGGAAATGAGGGGAAGAGATAATTTATACTGTTTTAACAATATCTAGCATCTTCCGAAAAAAAATTTCTGGGTTTCCGTTTCTCTACCAGCGGCCGCAAAGTTCGTCAGGAGGTGTGAAAATCAAGCATTTTAAATCTGATTTGGTCCGATAACCCCCGATTTTATCCTGGACTTGTCGCGTACACCCCCACCGCACGCAAGCCGAGCTTTTGTCCCTGACAACAAAAAAATACCTATCTGGCGGCTCCATTTTGTTGGCTTGTGTCTGGTGAGCCGCTTATAGGCTGCGGTCACCGCCGACCTTAAATATACAAACAAACACGA
Source organism: Parazoanthus swiftii (assembly GCA_025403585.1). NCBI lineage: Eukaryota > Metazoa > Cnidaria > Anthozoa > Zoantharia > Parazoanthidae > Parazoanthus > Parazoanthus swiftii. Next base: position 10,031 of record JAOBYE010202993.1, read on the forward strand.
GCCATTGCCTCGTGCATTCGGTTGTCAGTTTTTCTAAATGGATCTTTCGTGATTGTACTGAAATCTTCATAATGGCGTAAGACAATGGATACCAGTGCAACAAAAGGGTTATTTCTGTTTATGATACAGATTGGATTCAACTAGCTCTTGCTTAAAACTAACGATGCTTCTAATTGGGTAGGGTCTAAATGAAATATTGACCACAGTTTTCAGTTAATTTTAGAACGAATACAACCCACAAAATACGGCTGACTTGATTATTTTAATGCAATACATTTTATCTTAAAGCAGAATCCAAACGAATGCTTGAAATTGATAAAAACGAAGAAAATAAATATGGTGGTTCTATATTTTGATTATTATCCGAATTTTACAGTCAGTAGAAAAACAAGAATATTACTGAGTTGTATATTTCGCAGATCAAACAAGAAATTTCGATAATGAAAAAAGATATATGGACAAGAACAGGTGCAATGAGGTTTAGTTTGCTTTCTAAACAACTATTTGGCCAAGCTTTTGATTTCCACTGAAGACCGATCGATTGATGGAGGAGGCCGTTCCTTGCATACTTGTAATTCTGATCTACATCTCCCTTGTCTACGATTTGTTTGTGGGATTCAAAAGGAGAAAGAATGAAAAACTGAGGAACGGTGAAAATCACCGCAAGAATACGAAATTGTCGAGTTCAACCCAAACATCGAGTTTTCAACCAAGTTCGCGACGACTCTTTCAAATGAGAATGTGCAGTCGAAGATAGTTAGCTTCGTACAAACACCTTACGCCGATAAAGATGGACAGATCTGTAGCAAGAGCTGTAGTTGACCAAAATATAGTAAACCCCGGGAAGGAAACGACCCAAGGCTGATTGCTGTGCACGTATTTATTGAATTTAGTACTACTGAAAAAGACAGTGGAACATAAGAAATCTTAACTGACCCGCCAAGTTTACACGGTCAAGCTCATCTCAATTGCAAGTTTTGTGTACTTAAAAACACAGTTTGAAAGCATTTTTGTGCAGTGTGTCTTTTCAAAATGAAGAGAACTGATGATTCTACTTTCCCACGTAATGGCGATGTTCTTTGAAACAATTCCAGTTTTACGGTTAGTGACGGAGCAGATTGTCAACAGCGAATCGACCAATGGCAAGAAACATCCAGTGTGCTAACAGCAAAACGTATCATAAGGAAAATCAAAAACGTTCTTGGAATTAATAGACAAACAATTTCCCAGTATTGACAGTTTAAAAGGAAGTTTTAATTGCCCAAGTTATGTACAAAGGTGGCGAAGAAGTTGTAAAGCAACACAACCATTTTGACACCAAAAACAAATAGTTGGTCCCGAAAAATTGTTAAAGACTGTCTGTTTTGAATTTGTTTTCAAAACGTTCAGCAAGACAGATGTTAGAATAACCCAATAGTGTAGCTTCCGATATTTTCTTCCACCTGTTCAGTCTTTGTCCGAGGCAGCAATAGCAAGAAATTAGATTATGCGGTAACTATAGTAACAGTTAAAAATCTAGCACACAAACCATTAACTTCCGGAAGAATATCAACTGGGACGTGAGTCGTGTTTTTTGCCCCAATCACATGTCTATTTAACTGTATTTTGCTTTACTTCTTTATTTATTTGTATTTCTAGAAACTTGTTCCGTGACGAATAAACTAAACTAAACGAGTTACTAGGCTAAAACGATCAGCAAGGGTCGATACGGTAGGTTTCTCGCCGTAAGGT
>JAOBYE010203104.1:0-17320 GCA_025403585.1 Parazoanthus swiftii
TTTACTAAATTTTAGGCCCACGTTTTCGAGCAACAAGTTCTTCATTCATCTTTTTTTAAGCAAAAGCAAGCATCTCGGTGATTGAAGGTGATTGCAATTCAAATTCATTAATTTGGCTGGCAGCTCCTTTTCGTTGCCATTTATCTGACAGAATTTAAATCAGAACGACTCTATATCTGATTAACGGAATGGTAAAGAATATATTTTTATTTCAAGTGGGAAGATTTTGCATGGTCCATGTGTGATGAGCTTCATACCACATTTTCACAATATACCAACCTCAAATAAATGTATCTTTTAAATAAATTTATTATTGAACTCAGTTTCTTAATCTTTTAATGGGACGTCATCACGTTTTGTAGAACTTCCTACGACAAATCTGAAGAAGTATCGGACAAGTGTAATTATTATTAGAAAAATAGGCTTGACGGATTGACAGACCAAATGTTTCCTTCAAAGTAATTGTACACTCATTCTCTCAAGAGATGTAATCGAAATCGAATAGGATTTCGAGAACTTGTAAAATGTAGTAGTAAAGTAGTCGTAGGAAAAAAAATACACCAGCAAAGAATAAACTGCAGATTATCCAAAGCGAAACTGAAAGAAATTGGCTGAAGGATCAGAGAGTATTCTTTGAAAACGGTAGTAACTACGAAGGGTAAAATATATTAGATTTATCATATGGGACATCGCAGACGCACAAATAAACAAGTAATCATCAAAATACATAGATATAAAAATTTCTGTTAACATCCAAAAATTACCTACAACGTTCAAATCCGTTCAAGTGCATATTTACAAACAAATTCAGTGATGTTCCTTGTACAAGAAGTCGTTGTTGTTATCGGTTTCACAATTACAAAGAAATTCCGTGACATTATGGAAGTCTCTTTAGAAAAGAAAGACATCAATTTCGCTCTAAATAGAAAATGTATCGTTCAATGTGCCGACACAGAATGGGCCTTTTGCTAAATGTAAATGACCTTATTGTACTAAAGCACAGCGTCCCAGCGTGGGACGAAAACAGCATATAAAATTAGAGCAACTAATTAGAGCAACTTTTAAAGCACAACTTTAAAAGTTCTATCTTATGCTTTGCATATTCGAGCTGAATCAAGGATATGAGTTCACGCTGTTTTGCACCCACGCTGGGATAGGTTGTGGTCCAGTATAATGAGCTTAGTCACGTGTTGCAAACGGCCAATCGTCAACCTATCTTTTTCCTATGATCTTAATTACATATTCAGCGCTATCAAACTTAGGAACAATCTAACTAACAGAAGAATAGTCTTATACACTCAGGAAGGAAGTGAGAGACATTTGTCTCTAGATTCAAGTACAGTTACTGTCACATAATGTAACTTAAACGGCAACAATAAAGGAGTCGCTTTATTTAAGCTTTCAACTGAAGGAAGTAGAAAAGAGAGTTTGTACCGCGCACTTAATTTGATCCTAATGGAGACACACCGCTTGGCAGATATCTTCGATTGTTTGTATTCTGTCTCAACTTTTGAGCTCTACCGATACCGCCGCTCTTTCATCAAACTAACATTTTCTGCCAACTGTGAATAATTCATGGCTCGACTGGAAAAACAATCGCAAAAGCAATCGAGCTGCTTCACAAACAAAAAAGGTTTTCTAATCGTCTTATCTCAGTAACAAACGGACACGAAAACTCATACTCTTGACAAAGGGACATAAATTTTTTAAGGTATATAAGAGTGATGATTTGAAAAAAAGCAGTCAATTTAGCCGCTTTTTACGTAATTCACACAATTATAATGACAGAAGTCATAATTAATCCAGCTATGAGTGCATCGTAGGAACACAATACTATTGGAAAAGAAACAACAAAGAAAACACAAAACGCAAGGTAGGTTTGTTGCTGCTGGATCATTCAGCTGTTTAGGAAGTTTTGTTTCCCAAAGAACTTGGCTACGAAAACAAGATTTCTAGAGAGCTGGACAAGAGGAGAGAACTAACGAACTAATAATAATTCAGGCGGCACATTTTTGTATCAGAAAGAAACCGAACGGCTTAAACATTTGACAAATCTCTCAATTTCGCAATCCTGAAAGATAAGAAGTTTAATTTTTACAAACAGCTTGCACAACCGTAAAACAGGTGCAACGGGATACGGACCCAGTTTGGATCCAGGGAACACTAAGGCGAACGAACTAAGCTAGAAAGTCGCGTGAGAGTCCCTTCAAAATGGAAAACTTAACCATCCCAGTGAACTCGAGCGCCAAAACTGATTTCGCCATTCTCGAAACCTTGCCGTATGTCTTCATTAATGGCATGGCTTTTGTTGGGAATTTGTTCGTCCTTATAGCAATTTACAAGAATCCATGTCTACGGAAAGCTACCGACATCTTCATTGGTACTTTGGCCATCACGGATCTCTTGAGTGCGTGCGTTTCCCAGCCTCTCGCAGCATCAGCATTAATAACGGGTCGATGGGTGGCAGGGACAGCTGGGTGTATGCTTCATGGCTTCTTCGGATCCTTTCTGGTCTACATGTCCGCACAGACCATGTTACTGATAGCCCTCAACAGGTACTACCGAGTGGTAAAACCACAAAAATACAGAAGTCTCTTCGCACCAAAACGTGTCACGTTCGTACTCCTTTGTCTGTCAACAACAGTTGCAGGCGTTGTCCTCGCTCCCTATATTGGAAACTGGGCTCATTTTAAGTTCAGCGGCGTCTTTCCCGCTTGTGTTTTATCGTTCAAGACTGTGCAAAGCACCCTTAAGTGGACAATATTTGAGTTCAGTATCTTCTCCTTTGCGCCCATGCTTGTGATAACCATCTGTTATTTCAAAGTCTCCAAAAGCGTAAAACAGCATAATCATGCTTTCTGGATATCATTGCAGGGGGGTGAAAACCTCATTTCTGTTGAAGAAATCAAGATTACCAGGACTCTGTTTAGTTTGGTGTTTGCTTTCTTCGCTTGTATCTTCTCCGGGTTTGTTCTCGTGGTTGTCTGCCGTGTGATCGCGGGCTCGGTGCTCCGAGCAGTGGGCATAACCGTGGCATACCTTTTGTCCCTCGCCAGCGCCATTAACCCTATTCTATACGCGAGCACAAGTCCAATGTTCCGTAGAGAGTTTCGACTAATACTAAAGTGCAGATCAAGCGTTAACCAAGTTGCCCCAAGTCTAAACCAAAGGCCACGAGTGAACCCCTGAATGTATAAACATTGAAGGGGGCGAAATAATCCTCATAGAAGTATTGCGCTAAAATTTTGTTTACCTATCAAACGATAACGGTGAAATGTTTAGTAGCTGTAGTCAGATCAGTTCAGGAATTGTAAACTGTTTCAGACGGCAATGAGTTTAGTGAATTTCAAGGGCCTTCCCGCCAGTTGGGTTTCTTAACCCATAGAATTTCTATTTAATTATTGTTTAGTTACATTATTTGTAAACTCGATGCACCAGCTGCACTCAGTGTTTGCCAGAGGTCTACCAAAAAACCTAAATCTTCGAGTATACATGAATAATATATACAATAATGAACTTGATCAGAAATTGACAAAATTGTTGTTTTTATTACTATTATTACTATTACCATTAAATTACCATTATTAACATCATAAATAACTTATACTCAGTCTTATAAGGGCTTTCAAAGCATTTCTGGTGTTATATCCAAGGGTTTTCCAAAGAATCTTCAAAGAGAAAGAAACTGGCCTGAAAGTGTAAATAGTTTAAGAAACGGAAATGTTGTTGTGTCTTTATTTGTTTTGTTCTGTTTTAACCAGATAATTGCTTTGACGCTGTCGGCCCTTAGTTTTACGAATAAGAAAAATCAATGTCTATATCAAAGGGTTTTTAAATTCCTTGAAAACATATGTTTAACTTTAAGGGCCACACAAACTCTGCAGAAGAAAGATATTGATGACTGACACTAATTTAGTGACGTCACCATGCATAAATTATGTAAAATATAATACGCAAGTAGACATAGCAATTCTTCTGCATGTATCAGTTTTGAATTTAACTTCTTCTTAGCCGACACCTAAGTGTACTAAAGTGAAATAATAAAATTTACAATAACATGTGGGAGTGTCTCCAAACATTTAAATCTATTCATTAGTATGGTAAATAAAACACGTTAAGGGTAAAACATAATTGTTTCTTATTAACAGTTAGAAAGCTGCATACGCATGCACATCATCGTGGAAGCCCCATCTGACAACACACTTACCTTCCTTGTCTTGTGTCTCCTTGGTTCTGGTAAAATACTGCCGTTTCTGTTCTTCGTCAAATGCTGGAGACCCTGTGAAAAAGCTCACACTTAATACCACTGCGTAAAAAGCAACGCCACAAAAGAAAAACAAAGATTGCCCGCGAGTTTCTTGCAGAGAGAAACGAGGGACAAGGGGCAAGTGACTGACACAGTTTGATCATGTGGGGCGGTGGTGAAAGATAGATGCGCTTGGTTTTTTATTTTTGCCGTAATTTCTTATATCACTCTTCAGTCCACCCCTATTTCGAGTTGTTTCGTTTTCGACTAGGCAGGTTTTTTCTCTAAAATTCTTCCACTCCTCCCGCCTAGTGTAACAAAATCAAATCGTTTGTCCCAACGGAAAGCGCTGGGACCAGTCCTCGTATTTGTTCCCTTTCCGCACTCTCAGCCTTATCTTTTGTTCCCCGGCCTCTTAATGACCCTTGGTTACTGAGGACAAATGATAAAGCCTAAAATATACAAAAACCAAACTCATATTCGTTTCATGAGCAATATGTTCACTAGAAAAATATTTTTACAGTGTTAAGAATTGTAACAACGGTATGTGCCGTTTTGTAGGGTTTTTTGTTAACAATGGAATCAAATTAATTTGACCAACGAGTTTGCACTTGTTTAGACCTACATTTCATTTCACTTCACTTAACTATTTAAAGAATGCAACCTCGCGTACAACGATATACTTGCTCCGCGCCAGTCAGCGGTCTCAGAGTGATTTCAGAAAAAGGCGGAACTGGCTGACCCCGGCGTTAGTGCTCAGTGTCTACAGCCTGCTGTGGAAGAGCATTTCAATTTACAACAGTGCGCGGGGAACAAACCGGAATTTATAAATGTTACTACGGCTATGAAACGGGATAAAATGTTCTGTATGCGTGGGTCTAGTTCTCCGGGAAGGTCTAACAAGGGAATCCAAAGGCAGAATAGTGTGGTAATCAAAGACCCTTCTTGAAAAGGCAATCTTGCGTATTTTATGGAGTAAACGCCAACCAAGCTGGTCTATGAGGCTGTTGACACAGCCTGGCTGGTCGTCTCGGCTTTGCACGTTAGACTGCCTGTATGTGTAGGGATCTCAGGTCCGCTACTTACAGGGCCTCGACTACTCACAAGATAAGCCGCCTCCTTTTTTCCTGTCACAGACTAATACCGATAGATTACGCCTAGAGAGGCCAAGAACTTGTAAGCATGGCAAGTTACCTCGGCCACATGGCGATTCCACCCCAGGTCGTCCGAGATTTTTACTTCAAAGTATTTTGTAAGAGAGACAGATTAAAGACGAAACAGATAAAATTTACTGTTGGGGTATGTACATAAACAGCCGTGATCTACTCCTACCCAGTGTGACTTATAAGAATTTTGCTTACTTTAAATATATTCAAACGATACCTCCTTTTGTCTCTTGAGAAGGTTAAGCGACTTCTTGAATCTTTCTATCAAGTCTACGGTGTTCAAGATCTGCAAAAAAAATTAGTTAAAACTTGAAATCCCTTCCTCGCTGAATGGTGGCTTCTTTGTTTTAAAAAAGGTCTTCTTTATCTTTGTTGGTAGTCTCAGATTTGTTGTAAATTTTAGTTGCTTATAATCCTCATTTCCGAGGAAGAGATCTTTTATATTGTACATGTACGCTCCTTTTTATATTAAAAAAAAATTAATAAAAACATTGAGGCTGAGTTTGCCCAAAAAATAAGAACAAAATAAAAGCAAAGTGAGGCTGAATCAAAAGTATATGCAAGTATACAATGTTGAGCTGCAGTAGTCCCACAGTACTCAGCTCTCCAATAACGCGCCCCGGCATTTAGAAATTGTTTGTCCTGCAGAAGGCACTTCGCGTTTCTTGTGAAACAGTGCAGAAAAGAACCTTACCGAATTCTAGACGGGTTTAATCCCCCACGGAAATCATAGTCGTTAAGAACAAAATAAGAACTTTTTGAGGCTGAAACCGCAGAAAAAATTAAGATCATTGAGCCTGAACAAAATTTTACTGGTTCTTAATTAAAAAAAAGAATATCGAACGAAAAAGAATGCTACAAAATAAATACTTACTTACTCTCTCCAAACGGAGATGCCAACCCATGTAAGTCAGTACGGCGCTGTAACTTGCATTCAAATTGCACATCCACCAACATGCATGGACTTCCAATGGCTTGCAATTTTAGGACTTTAGTTGACTTGCATCAACTCTCAACGAACGGAAACTTGTGGCAAATCCATGTAAGTTGGTGGCCAAACGAACGCCCGTTTCAAGGTCAAAGCTTGCACTGACTTGCATCGACTTACGAGTACGTTTTTGGCAAAGGCTTTGGAGTTGGAAAACTGTAACCTTGTTTTAAATGTGGTTTTCTTCCCTCCTAATACACAACTTGAAACTATGCGACGTATAAACAATGTTTTACTTCCAAAAATCAAATGAACTTACTTCAAACTTCTCGGTAAACGATGCCCTGACAATTGATGCTAATGTGTCCGGTAGGCTGTAATCTGGAAGCACAACTAGGATGTCCTACAGAAAATTGGAACAGCAGGGTCGGAATTAAGAATTTTGTCTTCTACAAACATAATAGTTTTGCTTTTGAAGATAAGAACATTTGCATTTTTATAGTTTCGTTTTTGGAACTATAGTGCTAGCAGCTTAGTATTTGGCCTATACAAATCTGAAGTACCGCCCTACTTTTCATCTAATATGCAGCTAGACATACATGTACCTAATTCGTTCCCTGAATAGTTTCAGAAAGTTGTCTTATATAAAAGTTACTTAGCGCAGTATATGTACAAGTTTATTGACTGAGTTGAAGGTCAGACAGGAAAGAAGTAACTCAAAACCTTGGCATAAGTGAAAATTTCAGTTTTGCGATGGTTTCTCTGCAACTACTCACCTGTAGATCTCTCCCTTCTAAAGGTTATGGTAAGAGTCACTGTTACATGTAGGCTTAGGGAAGAGGAATGTACTGTAGGCGAGTGCCAACATGTCCCCTCTGACTCAAAATTTTAGTTGCATTCACTGTCTAAAGGAAGTGCAACTTTTACAAAATATCTATGACAAACTTGTCAATTTAAACAAAACTTCATACAAGCCACCTCTTGAAGTTGGAAGGTCAAACATGTATTAAAGTACATTGTTACTATACACTGTATCGGGTTTTCCCTCCGTGGTACGGCTGGGGCTGGTTAAGTGAGGATGGTCCTGAAACGATGGTATGGGAGGGATACCTCAAGTTGGTTTTGAAACGTGAAAGTAATAGTTTTATTCCATATCTCAATTTAGAATGCGTAGGTTTAGTTGATCACAACAAATTTAAGGAGGTTTTAGCTAACCTACGCTTTGAGGCGCTACCCTGTTCAGATATGTCCGCCCAGGATTTACGTAAGTATTTTCCTTCGTATTCCCCACGTTTTCAGCTCGTATAAAAGTTAGTTTTTTCCATCAAATAGCTCAGTTTTAGTGTGGATTGCTATACTGATAGCACAGTTTAGGCATTTGGCCGTTGTTTCTATCTGCGCTAATTCTCAAGCTAGTCAAGTCAAGTCGTAAAGGGTGCAAGCGCATACCAAAGTAAGTAAAGTTATCTTGTTTTTTTAGGACTTTGTTATCGTTAGTTGGATTGATTATATAACGTTTATCTTTGCATGATTCTAGCTTTAAAAATGCCTATTTGATAGTTGTAGATTTGTCATTACAATCCTTAGTTTCGGACTTATCAGAATGCTGAATTTCGACGTTTTGCAAGTCTAAGATTATTTGGCTTAATTCAATTCGTGTATTTAGCTCAGTGGTAATTCATGTTATTGCTGCTGATTTAGGCACAGTTATTTCGTACCGTTACTGCTAGGTTTACGATTTTAGTTATTACTGTGCGTCGTGTTTAATGCAATGTTAGTCTACCTAGATATGTTATTATTATTATGGCTCGTTATAGCCCTATGTTAGTACGTTAGTTCGAACCGACATTCGACAATTGAATCTACGGCTTATCGACACGTTTGAGTGTTCTCTGTTCATCGATCTATCAACACTCAGCGTCATAAGAACAACTGCATTAGTTTGGTGTCATATCGTTAGTCTAAGGAACTTTGAACATTGTATTGTCTGCTGCGATTAAACACCAGTTGTTGCATTGTTGGAACATATTTCGTCGTGCTTGTTTCATGTCTATTGCACCTGCGCTACGCTTATGAATGTGCTTTACCTGGTTTAGTTCAACGTGTGGTAAAAATTCTAACAGAGAATCTACATGTACACCTCAGATAGAAAAGAGAGGTGTGAGGCCGGGTGCATGGGTTAATAGTTCATCAATCAACTCATTGCAAATATTTTTTTGCATCGATTACAAGGTTTTTAACACATTTATGTATTGCATTGCATTTTGCTGCATCACATTTTATGGTACTGTATTGTATTGCATGACTTATGCAGGTGGTATATCTACTATCTGCCATATATATAATAAAGAGTGCCTCAGCTATGCCTTAATTGGCCTAAAATTCTCACCCTGAGTTTGGCAACAACTGGTACTTTGACGTCCAACATCTCCACCAATTGATTGGCAGTCACTCTAAACTCCTCAGCTAGAGAGGACAAGTCCGCGTTTTTCTTGATCTCAGCCTCTGATATGTAAATTAAACCAAGTGGTACAAGCTATAATTTCTCTTGTCAGTAGTGCATTCAATCCATATTTGATAGGACAACACTCAGTGAGTACTCTTTTTCCCTAGGAGTTACTAACTTATTAATAAGTGCTTTTCAGTTGACCATTTTGGTTGGTCCAACCAATCAGTTATCAAACAGAATGCACGAACTATTGAAACTGGTCTTAGTCTGAGCCCCTCAATTCTTCCAAGCTCTGGTCAGCTGCCTATAATTATGTGAGCATGCTGTTCGCCAAGTTCTGGCCTTGGCTCAGTTCTTTTGGTTGCAAGACCAAACCAGTCATTAAAGCGGAAAGCACCCTTACCATAGTTGACCAGTAAGCGCCCATGCCTGAGTAAGCACTCACCCCCTTTTCAGACAAAAGTTCTTGCATGGGGTATTTTGGAAGAAATATTTGTAGTAAAATATTCTTTTTTCAGGACTGCTGCTGCAGTAAAAATTATTATAAAATTGCAGTAATAATATGCATGTGTCTCTCCTGTGTGACCATGAGAGAATGAAACAGCAACAGTGAAAATTCCCTGTTGAAGGTCAAATCGTGTGTCTGTCCATGTTCAGAAAGGGTTATTACTATGCAAACTACCTTTGGAAACTTACCATGTAAGCGCCCATGCTCAAGTAAGCACCCACCCCCAAAACTTTTGCCAAATTTATAGCACGCACTGGTTGGGTGCTTACTCGGTCAAATACATGTAGGGTACTTAGGACTTGGAAAGTGTTACCTAAATAATGTAGCTGTCACACACAGTTTAGTCCGCTCTGACCACAGGTCTGATTTTGGAAAACACCTTTACAATAATTGGCTGGCATGATCCAACACATACTCTTAAATGTTTTTCAAGTTCCGAACCAGTTAATTTGTCTCCTCTATTGTATGGCGCACAGTGCACTCCATTTCCCACCCTGCAGTCATTATAATTATACCAACTAAATCTAAATGTGAAGAGGTATCAGTTCTACATGTACAGTAGTAACTAAGCTGGGTCACTTCCACTGCAACTATAAAAGCTAGGCTCTTTCTGAACCAGCTAGTTTATATTATCCCCTCGTATCCCACACAATCCAACTAGGTCCTCATGACACTCTGTATGGTCATTATTGTATACACTTATTTGTGAAGGGGAATCTAGTAATTAAATTGGGTCACTTCCTGTTTCTGAAAGGGATCTACACTGCCTTAGTCATGTATAGGCTTCAAGGCAGTCTTCCTGAACCATCCACTCTAACCTACACAATCTAAAAGTTGGGTGAAGAATACACACATGGCATTCCCACAAAGTATCCCTTGTTCTAAAGGTGTACCTAACTGGGGCACTTCCACTACAGGAAATGACTCTTCCTGTTCAAACCATTTCCATTCTCAACTCCAAATCTACAAAACCCCTTTAGGCAAATGAGTTTACTGTGCCGCCCATTCTATACGACAGGTGGGTCATTACTAAAATTGAAGACACTAAAATAAGTGTAAAAATAATGTACTAAGTGACTTTGATTAGGTTCTCAACTCTCCTTACATTATTCCCATTATATCTTCCTTAACACTTGGGAGAGTTTAACATTTCATATAAAGACACTCACTGTAAATTGAATTTGCACAATGTGACTGTTCAGTTGTACCCACCTTGTTGTGATGGTGCATCTAGCTGAGTCACCTCAGCTATAACATAAGGGTGTTCCTGAACCAGTTTATCCACTCTAAACCTGCACAAGCCAGTTACCAGTAGGGTGTACAAAGGCTTGGGCCAGTTAGTCCCTGTCACCTGAACAACAACAGCGGCTGTTCCAGTTGCTTGAGGTAATGACAAACCAGTTTCCTGGTTAAAAGATGGATTAGAAACAATTATCATAGAGCTGCTGTCATGCCTGGGTGTACATAATGTAGTCAAGCTACCAAGCAAACCCTGCACTGTCAACTAATTAAAATGTTAACCCTTAAAACGGTCAAACCTTTTGGCCATTAACATTTAGAGTTCATATGCTTTGTCCGTTTGGCTTCAAATTTGGCATATTGGTGATTGATATAATTAATATGCCCTTATGTTTTCAATTAGTACTGGTCACATGCTAATTAGACCATTGCCATGGTTACAAGAGCCGAAATGTATCTTACTGAAATTGTTAGTTTTTGAGAATTTTGGTAGTTTTAATGTTCCTGCCAGAAAACATGTTGTATCGATATTTATGTCAATTATATTTTGCAAAACTGTCAACTAGAATCATGATAATTTGTATCGGAGGAGGGGGGGAGGGTAATTAATATATAAATTGCATTAAAACACAAGTTTCGTACATGTATTTTTTTATAAAATTCGAAATCAAGTTTTTCTGTTTCTTTTTTTGAATCGTTAAAATCAGGGGATGTCGAAAAACACATTAAAAAATGTGTCAACTCATGTCAAAGTAACAGTGCGCTACTAAAATTGAAAGGAATTCCAAAAATTGCCTAACCCCCCTCAACTGTTTAAGGGTAATTAATTAAGAATAATATCACTCTCTGTTAAAAGCTGGAAAATGTAACACTTAGCAGTCAAACTTTAGAACAAAAGAAATTGTATTTAGAGGTTTATACTTGAACAGAGGCTTCTTTTGAAAAAACAATTTAGCCTTGAGTATTGCTTTCAATATATAATAAATCAACTCTAACGCGCAGTTCTGGGAAACATTCATTCCCTTGCCATGGACGATTTTCTTGATTGTACAGTCATGAATACACTGCACTGTAATTCCTTCTGGAGGTTCTATTTTGAATCTGAACATACATTCTTTTTATTGTTTTCTTTTAAATTTTCTGAGCACCCCTTCCCTTTTAGAGTTTCCACTTTCCTCCATGGAGGGAGTTTAGATATCATTTTTATAAAATAAATAGATCCGCATGATCCATGTAAGGAAAATATATTTCAACTACTTATTTACCTCTGTCACTTGTAAGGAAAAGGTTAACTGGGAAATACAGAACTACAGTATCTCCTTGTATTTTTGTGTGGACTCTATTGCACTAGGTCTATACTGCCCCAGTCTTGAACCAATATACCCCTCTATGGCCCTGCAGTGGATATCGATGTTGAGGGGTCTGGGGGGAACTAAAACATAAAATTTTATCTACATGTAGAGGTCAACATTAAGAAAGATATATATATTAGAAAATATGAGCAGATTCTGGAGAAAGTGTTGTTGTTGAAGAAAGGACTTCGGCGTCTCAATTAGCAGTCACAGCAAGTTCTACCAACACACCTTAAATATCAAATTAGAAGTCAAGCCTGATTTTAATTTGGGATGCATAGCCTTCATTGCATTTGAAAATGGAAAAAATAATAGAAAAAGAGGTTAAGGGGGAGAGGTCAGCTCTTAAGACTTAACATCCACTACCATTAGATGTTAAATGTAAACAGATTAACTTTGTCAGTTTGTGATGGCTCAGGCTGTGGCTGCAGGCTTCTCATTCAATCTGAGACATACGTAATAATATACACCAGTTACATGTGGTTTATCCAGGTAACAGAACTACCCTTCTGCTCTCTGATAAGAAAAAAATCCTGGAAATTAACGTTCCGCCATTAAAAATAACTATTAACAAGGAACTTCAAATTTACTTTTAAAACACAAGAACAACACAAAAACAACAAGAACAACAATAATCTTTTTTATTTGCCCTTTGGGCTTGTAAACAATACATGTCTGATTATTTCTACAATGTACTTGGCCCAACATCAGTAAATGCTAAGTTAAAGGAAGATCCAGGTAGAATCGTTTTTTTATTGCTTCCTAATGATGCTGTTTCCTAGTTTATTGTCTGAATAAGAACGAAATTAAGCCAATTTTATTGATAACCTGGAGATCAAGGGGGTGTAAAAAATGATTCTCGCCTACCTCCCATTGTGACTGTGACCGTCGAGGAATAACTCCGATCAGTACACTTTTTAAAGTGTCACGCCGCAGAAGCCGAGAATCGATCAAATGCATGCTGAAAAATAACACAAAAACCCTTTGAACAGATCTAAAACCACATCTAAAAGAGCAATGGGACATCATGGATGTGTTCGTGACCACATGTGATCGTCATGGTCATGTCAGCTCGCAAATCCGAGACTAAAAACAGGATTTTATTTGTTCTCACTTACCTTGCATTATCTCTTACTGCAATCCTCATGGACGAACCCGGTAAAAGAACTTTATCCTGTAGGACGAGTAGGGGCAAAGTGCGGGGAAGCTCGCCATTGCCAGGCAGAGGCGCCATCTTGAAACCTTATTTTCACCGTCTGACTGGTCTGTTGATTTGTTATTGAACGAATTTGGGACTGAGTGGAGAGGGGAAGGACAGTTCAACATTGCGTCATATTCTACATTTTTCTGATTTTATGCCGTAAAAGTCTCTGAGCATATCTGTTCTGTTCAAAAACAGTTTTTATAAACTGGCCCTAAGACTTAGACATTTAAATGAAAACATACCTCAGTTTCTAACCATGCTTTTCCTTGACTCGAATAGACAAAACGCAAAAAATTTCCCCTGAGAGCGGTAAGGAGAGGAGAGATCTTTACCGTTGTGTATCGCGGGCGCAGCATTCGATTGTTTTCACACAGTTTTCGTTTTCGGCATTCTGTGGTTTTCAAGGGTTCAAAGTAGTTTCTGCAAAACGTAAAGTCATGTTTGTACGAATTCAAAAGCAGTTTGTAGGGAATTCTGCTCTTCCTGTGTTGAAGGAGA
This sequence comes from Parazoanthus swiftii, assembly GCA_025403585.1. Lineage (NCBI taxonomy): Eukaryota > Metazoa > Cnidaria > Anthozoa > Zoantharia > Parazoanthidae > Parazoanthus > Parazoanthus swiftii. Next base: position 13,591 of record JAOBYE010203104.1, read on the forward strand.
CATTGTATGGTACTGGCTGCAGTAGATGTGGAAATACTCAGAATCGAATGCTTTGTGGCACGAAGATTTTAAAATCACCGCTTCGATATCACACGCGCCCGAGTCGTGAAACTATTATTAGTCCAAGAAAAGGAGCGATCCTATCTCACGAGCAGGCAATTCACTGTGAAATGAAAGGTGAGGACTTACAAGTTTATGCTTTCAAAGTATGCATAGTGTCTTAAAACAAAGAAGAATTTAAGTCTAAGAGTAGAGTTTTTGTTTTGATTATACATTGTAAATTATTGACAACAGTAAAGAACGTGATGGAGCATTCTGTAATAAAAGTATTTCAAACAAGAACAGCAGATGCGAGAGCTCTCCGTGCTGTGTATTGATGCTGTATGGTTCTTTCAACATGTGCCACTTTATCAATATTTATCTTCTCCTAATAAGATCAATACAAAGCTCTAATATTTTGTTAAGAGAGTTAAGAGCTGATCACATGCAGCAGTCTCTTAAAGATGAATTAATTACCTATTTCTCCCAACTTGTTTATTAAATGGAAAGTATGACTTTAGACAGGTTGACAGAGGTTAACAAGAAGTCCAACATAAGTCATATTTGTGGCTGAAAAGGATACATTATTTTCCGATTTTGCAGGTTTTACGCGAAACTCGTCGTCATATGTCAGTCCAAGTGGAATAACCTTTCATTTTGACACTCACAAACTTGTCAAAATGCTTGAGGCAAATGGTAATAAATGTAATTTTACATTAATCAATGACATAACATTCCAATTGAAATGAAATAGGATTGTCTAATTGATACAAATATTATTATTGTTAGTTTTACTATATAATATTGTTATTATTATTATTTTTGTTACTAAAGTTATTATTTTTGTTATCATTTTTATCGTCATAATATAAATTAATTGTTGCAGGTTTTTCATTGGAACAGGCTGAATCACTCTCCTCGGTGTTCACAGAAATAGTCAGCACAAGTCTTGGAAATGTTACTTCCAACACTGTGTCCAAGGTGGAAAAGGTACCACATACCACACTTTGTCTCTTCAGAAAGATATCTGATCAATACATGCACTTTATTATATGGCTGACTGATTTTGCATGCAGTGATTGGTCAATTTCAGGTCCGTAAGTAGCTGTACAGACCTCTAGCTCTGGAGCAGCCTCAATTGCTTCAAATAATCAACAAAGTTATATAATAAACAATAAACATCTTATTACTATAGTCTTGCCTGCTCGGTCCGTACGGCAAGTTATGGATCCTTGTTTTTTCCTTCTTTGTTTTCATGGCCTACATGCTTCGTGCTTGGGCCATAAAAGGAAGGAAAAAAACTCGTCCATAACTTGCTGTAAAGACCTCCCACTCGGCTAATAAGAGGTATGTACTGTACAACAAAGTACCAAATAATCATATGGGATGGAATAATGACAGGGTGGAAAGTTTGAGTGGATGCTATATATCTCTGAGTGACATAACTACATGTAAATACTATCATAATCACTTTGATTATAGTTCAATGATTGTACTGTAATTTTACAGTTGCAAAATGTATAATCGAACAGTCCAAAATAAGCATTAAACAGGGTGCAAAATTTGTCAGAAAAACATAATTGTTACATGACTGTATGATTTTTGGGTACTTCATAGCATAGTTCATAGTAAATATGATTATAACTCACCAATCCTTTTTTTGCTCGGACTTCTACATTTTCTTGAGACCAGTTGAAGATAATGAAAACATGGTCATACAATAAAGTTGAGTGGTATTTAGTGCAAGTGACCACACTACATTAATTTCAGTATACCGCATTTTATTAATCTTGATCGCACTCTAAACTTAAACATGACACTTTACATTGAGCAGTACTTACTATTTTAATAAGGTGTTGCAATCAATTGACTTACCGGTACATCCTAAGGCAATTGACATTACTTGAATGGAACTTAAACACAGAGCGACCCTGGAGACTGAGGATCTCAGCCTGTCAGTTGTTAACATTTATAAAGCTCTTCATTTTTTTATGGAAAAAAGACACAAAGGCAAAATGCCCATATAAAAATCTTCTCTTTAGCGCTTACAAGTGTCTGCCATGTTTTTTTCAGTATGCTCCGCTTATTTTTTTGATCTGGAGTAAAAAGGGGTTGGGGCTTCGCCTTTTATGGGATCACTCTATATTTAATAGTCTTAAATGTACTTGATATTACTGAAAACTGTTAACTATTATAATATATATAATAATAATAATAGTTATTATAATATATATAATAATAATAATTATAATAATAATAATTATAATAATAATATTAGTTATAATAATAATAATAATATTAATTATAATAAAAAATTATAATAATTATAATTATAATAATATTAATTATAATAATAAATATAATAAAAGTGCCCAGTATAATCATGTTCAATACATAAATTTTTGTGTTAATATTTTATTTAGGGCTAGACCTCTATTGATAACTGTATTTTATGAGTGTAATTTTAAACAAAGGTGAGTGTAAAGGTCTCTCTAGAATGTGCTGCTGATACCCTCTTTGCACTCCAATATGAGTAATATCAGCAATGTACTCCATATGGTGCTGTCAAAAATATTTAAAATAAATAAATATGTTTATGTTTACTTTGCTTTATTTTTTATCCAAAAGGAACAGTTAGAAATGCGATTTAGAAGTCATGTTGATTCCTTAAGGTTGGTTGATTGTTATTTATATGTTTATATTTAATTTAAGCAGTTTTTAAAAACCTTCTTAGAGCTGCAATAACTTAGTACCAGTTGTTTCCATCTAGCACAGTGGCCGAGTGGCTAGCGTGTCTGACTCGTAACCTAAAGGTTGTGAGTTTGAACCCCGGCATGACCACTCTGTTGTGTCCTTGAGCAAGGCGCTTTACTCAACTCGCTCCAGTCAACTCAGCTGTATATTAAATGAGTACCAGTTTCTGCTGGGGTCTAACCTGTGATGGACTATTGCCTGTCCAGGAGGAGTTACAGACTCATCTGCTCAACACTACGGAAACCGGAGATAAGCACCTTATGAGCCAATTGGCTCGGGGAAACGATGTAGCTTTTAAGTTTCCATCTATAGTTGAAAGAAAATCACAGTGTGCGTCTAAGAATTTGGTTTATGTTCTTAACAGCTAACTTATCAAGAACATTTAATTAATGGTCTGATATATATACATTATACAAACGCGGGGTACAAACACATACAGTCATGACATGTGAACGTGCTTTTCCCCATAACACATTTTCCTATCTTATCCATGAGACGAAATTTTGGCGAGACGAGATGTAATTTTCGGATTTTCGCCAACCTTTTCAAAATCGCGAAAAATGCGCTCCGGGAAAAAGGTTACCCCGTAAGTGTCCATCCTTTGTGTGATAGCGATTTTTCTGTCAAAGGGCAAAAATTTAGTCCCACAAAATATACTTTTTCCATTTTCGCGAAATTAACTGAGTTGCCGCGAAATTAGTATGAATAAGGTACGTAAATGTACGTCAATTTGCAATACATGTAGGTATATCTTACTGGAATCTTTTGTCCAGTAAATGATATATTTCTTATCAGTAAAGTTTTTTAGAGCGTTTACAACAATCTAACACTTTACTCTTCAGATTTATAAACACCTTAAGTATCTCTCTTTACAGTATCAGTAAAAAGTAGGGTGATTAATTGAGAATAAAAGAATTACTAGTATATAAATTAACTA
>JAOBYE010203215.1:0-17317 GCA_025403585.1 Parazoanthus swiftii
TGTACTAACTTTGACCTGCTCTTTCCATATCTGTCATTTACAGAGCGAGAACATCAGGTTTTAACTAAATAAAAAAAAAGCGAGAAAGGTCTATTGTCATGTCACTTCTGTTGACATATGAAAAAGAATGCTTGATTCAAAAATGTCAGATGGCATTTCAGGTTTTTCTACCTTAACAGTGGCATCTAGACCACCATCATCCTTATTACCACCACCACCTGTGATAGTACCATCATTACGAGATGCAATGGCATGGCTATCATCAATGGGATGGTACTGTATTCTGTGGAACTGGCATCACTGCAATCGTCTGCCAGTGGGTTACCAATTTCATCCTTCTTACCTGGGGCATTTTGGCTGCCGTCGTCATCACCAGTGTTAGTATTACCATCACATGGCTGATGAGCAGTGGTGTCATTGGAGAGATCATCATTTCTGTGGCAACTGTCGTTTTTGGCTTGGTTACTAGTGACATCTTGAGTGCCACTGCCATCAACAGCAATGGTATCATCACAGCACAGCTCTGAAGGATGGCTATCATTAGTGAGGTCACTATTTATAGCAGTCGTGTCATTTCTGTGGCAGCTGTCTCCTTTACCTTGGTTATGAGTGACATCTTGAGTGCAATTGCTATCACCAGTGATGGTGTCATCACAGCACAGCTCAGGAGCATGGCTATCATTAGGGAGACCACCATTTGTAGTAGTCACATCATTTCCATGGCAACTGTCTTCTTTGGATTGGTTACCATTGACATCTTGACCACTTCTGCTATCACCAATGATGGTGTCATTATCACTGGAGACATTAGGGTGACTATCATCAGTATGATTGTCATCTGTGGCACTGGCATTATTGCCATGGTAACTGTTCTCTCTGGAGACACTGCCACCTTTTGCAGTGCCGGCAAGACCATCGCTGCAGTTGCCACTTGCCTCATTGCCACCACAAACAATAGTACCTGTTTCTCTGATGTTACTTTGACTGCTGATGGCACTGACCACTGACTTGTCACCACCAATATTAGGACCACCACTGGAATCATACCCATCATCTTCAATCCTAGAGGCAAGGCTCGTGTTGTCAAGTTCATCACTAAAGCTGTCAGGGTCACTGTCCCCATTAGCAGCATCATGAGCGTGGCTGTCAGTCAAAGCACCAGAACCGTCTTGTTGAGCCCTTTTGCTGGTGTTTCTTACAGTAGTTGACGAAGAGTCACTAATATTTATCACTGCTCTCAAATTATTGAGTGGCAACCCTTTGCTTCTCAACAACGTTGCAAGACTCTCATCTTCACTATCAGTTGCTGTATGTGATGATTTGCTTGGGCTTTCCACTGGTGACTCACAAACAAAGGTATTTCTGTCGAGATACTTTTGATTTTCTTTCTTTCTTCTTTCTCTCTCTGTATTCGTATTGACTGACTTCTCTCTCAGAAGTTTAATACTTTTGTTGTTTCCAAAATTAACTGCAACCTCCAGCGGAGTCATGCCATTCTTATTTCTTATGTCAGTACTCCCCCCTGCGTCTAAGGTTTTCCTCAACTGAATAATGGCACTATCACTACGGGACAGTATGTGCAGGATGGTGTTTCCATCTTTGTTTGTTGCGTCAAGGATCTTTCTTGTCAGCCCTTGCATTTCTTGAGCTTTTGTTATCATGCGCTCCAACGTTTGACCAAAGAAATCTCTCCTGCCACCCTTTAAAAGCTGCTTGGCACAAACATGAAGTGGAGTGTCCAGGTCAGCATCCCCAATAAGGAGACAGTCTTTCATGATGTCAACAATCTTTTCAACCTTGGCCTCGTAGCGACGACTCACTGTGTAGTGAAGACACAACACACACCTGTGCAAGGCAGTCTCTTGAAATTTGTGGGAGCACACAGTGGGACTAAACCCTAAAAATGAAGAAACAAACAAACATTACTACATACTGCTATACATTCTTCTGTACATACTGACTGTTCACCTGCTATATGCAATTTATCACTGCTAACCATCAGGCTACATAATACCTTTAGTTCCTTAAATTGCTTAGATAATATTTAACATCCAATATTTTGTTTGGGACTTTTGATGGGTACTCGATTACCAAATGTTAATACAGCCACGCATTTCAACCTTACACAACAAAGTAGGACACCATACTGTATCTATTCATAGACATACATGTAAACTATAGTTAGCATTTTCGTCAAAATAAGTTAAGGTCATAGACTGGAATGGATAAGTCTTGATTATATATTAGGCCCAACTGAATACATCCTCATTCATATGGTAAATTTTGAAAACAAATTCGGGGGAGGCAGGCACTATACCCTCCAAGCGCCGAAGGTGTGGTCATTGAATATGAATAACCTTAAATGTTTTTTTGTTCTGGTGGGTATTTGGACGTCGCTGAATAGCGAATGTACTAAAAATAGATAAAGATTCACTACAGTATACATTCCTCATATAAAGTTAGCCATTAGTTTATCAGGTAATTCCTTTGGTGTCGTGTGAAATAAACATTGTTTTTGAGGTGGTTTTTGTCAAATAACTACTAAACAAATTTGTGCTGCTCAGCTGAATTTTGGTTCTTAGTAAGGTGGTTGTATGGTGGGTTCTACAGAACCTTGAGGTTTCATTCACACATAAAGAAATTTTGATATTTGTTTCAATTATCAAAATATCAAAGTTGAAAATATTTGGTAAAATAATATATAGTGTTGGATACATGTTTTTGTAGATTAGTTTTTCTGGAACAATGTGGCAGCATTAATTTTACCAAGCAACAAAAAAGCTCGTGTCAAAGCGGAACTATTCTCGTTATTGACATCTGTTTAATAATCAAGTAATACATGTACATGCATGTCAGTAAGAACCACAACTAAAGGTATTTGATTTTGCTACATCCTTGATGATCAATATCATTCAGTGCATTGTACTAGAGTACATGTATATTGAAGATGATGGAACCAGTATCATGCAGATTGAAAACTAGGAAATTAAAAAATTTGATTTAGAAGCCACAGTTGTTCATGATGGTGGTGCAGGTATTCTGATATAATATACCAAAGGCACAAAGTTCAATCCTGCAGATATTCAGATATACAGTGTACCAACTTAGGCACAAATTTCGACCCTGTAGGTATTCTGATATATACCAAAGGTAGAAAGTTCAACCCTGTAGACATTCAGTGTACCAACTTAGGCACAAATTTCGACCCTGCAGGTATTCTGATATATACCAAAGGCACAAAGCTCAACCCTGCAGATATTCAGATATCCAGTGTACCAACTTTGGCCCTCCACAACAGTTTTAGGCCTTGAAGTTTTAAGATACATATGGCCCAAATAAAGCCTCCAGTTCAAAACCTCTGATTTTAGGCCAGGCTTACTTACTGATGTAAGTCTTTTGTTATAGCTGTGACATTTCACCATTTTTCTGTTGCGGAGTGGACTTTCCAATTCCCTGGAACATAAAAGACTGGGCACAGGCTTGGTATTTTTGGCCGAGCGGGCCTAGTTCGGCTTTGAACGGACATGAAAAAGAAAAATGCCGTCGGAGGAGTGTGAGGTAGAAAATCAAAAATTAACGAAGAAAGCGATATTCCTGGTGCATCTCTGACTAAAGAAAACCCTGAAGAATGTAACGTAGTCCAACTGAAGTGGTGGCTCATTTGTCGTGGAGCGAACACGAGTGGAAACAAGAAACAAATCGTTGCAAGGCTTGTGTGATTCGAAAATTATGACTTTTAACCCATCTCCTCTAACATGTTTTCTTGATTTTAGAGTCAAGGATTACAGTAAGTCTGGACTGGCCAAAAACAAGCCAACAGATCCAGATGAAGTAAATATAGCAAGGAAAAAGGCCCAACTTGGAATTCTTGATATTGTGGAGCCAGAGTTGAAAGCAACATTTCCATCTAAAACTGAAGGGTTCACCGAGAGTCTGACCAATTTACCCGTTGTAAATTGTAGATTGAACGATTTGGACTTACATGGCTGCATGTTTGGATGCAAAAAAGCAGCTTTCCACGGCGAAGTCCCATGTCAAAGGATTCAATTCTTTCAAATCGGGACAAGTTTTGGTAGTCAAGTCGGTCAACAAGGACGGTAAAACGTACCTGAAGTCCCAGGTTTTACCAAGTATGAAGAAGACATCAGCCTACTCGTGTTTTGTGATCCTCAAGAAAAAAGGATTCGTTGAAAGAGCATACTGTGGCTGTCCGGCAGGAGTTGATGGTTGCTGCAATCATGTCACAGCAACTCGTTTCTGTCTCAAAGAGTTTTGTAAAGTTAGGGCTCAAGCCAATCAAAATGTAGATGAAAGCGCTTGCACTTCATACCCTTGTAAGTGGAATATCCCAAGAAAAAGGAAAGGGGATGTAGTGCCATGTAGTCCGATGAAGTTTCGAAAATTTGAGCAGGGAAAAGACCAAGAAAAGAAAAGAGTTTTCGCAGCTGTACCTGATGGACACATGATGTGAGGTCACCTCATCAGAGAAATACGTCCAACACAAAACTTTACGAAATTTGATCGAAAGAAAAACAATTTGAGGCAAAGAATAAGAAAGTGTTGGGCCTGAGCCACATATTGCAGCAAAGTACACCAAAAGAGCTGAGTGATGCTGTGAAACTTGACCACTGTTATGCTGAATCAAAGGCAGTAGAACCAGAACCAAGGGCAAGGATTACTGATTCAGAACTGATTTCGCCCATTCAACATCAGAAGGTGAAAAAAGCATTGTTTGTTAGTGAAGAAAAGGCAAAAGCTATTGAGGTTCAAACAAGAAAGCAGTTTGCCAGTCAAGAGTGGTATCAAAACAGAAAGTTCAGAATAACTGCCTCTAAATCTGAATCTGAAAACCTTTAATTTTTTCCTATCAACTTGTTTTGGTGTATTTATTTAGGATAATATTTCATGGATGAGCTTACAACAATTTACCAAATGATTTTTTATATTGTCAAATATTCTAACTTTTTTGGTCCAATATCAGAGTGTGACCACGCAAATGAAAGCTGCTGGGTAAAATGGCGTTAATAGTTTGTAGTGTTTAAGGAGTGAATAAAAATCAAACTTGTGGCTGGGTTGAAATATTCATCTCTCAACTGGAATCCTCTGTGTCATGAACAAAATCAAGCCCCTATTTTTGTTCATTGGATGAAAACCAACAGTGTTACGAATCAAATTATTGCTTTTGATGAGTGTTGTGTGAAAGCAAAATTGTACAGGTTTTAATAAGTTGCCAGATTCCAGAAAAAGAAATCAGTGAGGAATATACACCCAAACAAGCAAATCTGTGTAGTTGCATGGATAATGATTTTAACAGACTCAGGCAGAGTACAGGGTAGACCGAGAAAGAAAGAGGGAGAAGTATGCAGAGAAGAAAGCAACCGTGTCTGAAACAACGAAAGAAGCACTGAGGGAAAAAGAATGGTTACAAGGAATAATCTCCAGACAAAGTTAATTCAAACGCTCATCAACAAGAAGTGTTCAAGTCACCTCAAATCTTTGGGAAGACAGTCCAGCGAGTGCACGAAATCCTCCAAATGAAACAAGCAAACAAGTCTGTGTCATCTCAGAAACTGTTGATAAGGGTAGTATGTCACCAAGGAAAACGACTATTTTAAAAACATGCAATTCTGCTTTGAAGGGAAGAAAGTTAAAAGGAACTGGTAAAAAACATGATCAGATGCTTGAACAGATGAAGAAAAGAGGAGTTACATTGGCAGAATGTGTCCTGGGAAAAAGGAATGTGTGTCAGTGAAAAAACCCCAAGGCAGAGAGCTAAGACAGAAACGACTTCTTCTATCGAATTGAGTGAAGCAATAGTCATGAGCTCTTTAAGGAGTTAGACATATCCACTGGAGGCCCAAATTTGCAACTCTTTGTCTCCCACAGGCACAGCCAATGACATCCGAAATCACGAAGTATGCACGTGCAATTTGTTAGCATGAACTTACTCTTGCATGAATGGGACGCCTATGTAATCGGTGGTTAATATGTAATCAGAAATAAAGTCCCGGATGTTGTGATCAGAGCTATGATCAATCCAAGTAATCCAAGGCAATTATTCCCCTTCGAATCATGACCTTAACAGGTTATGGGCCCAGTTCGAGATTTGGGCGACTGCTATTCAATGGGGATGACAGAAATATGAGCAGTGGGAGATAAAAGTCTACAAAAACTGAAGGACACAAGGAAATTTCTGCAGCCACGAATCAAGAAGCCCTTGCTGAATTAATAGTCTTAGATGATCAAAGTATTTCTCTAGAAATGAAGGACACGCAATTGACGGAAGGAAGCTTTGAAGACACACTATGCTAGTCCAGGCAAGCCATGAGTATTTACGCTGTACAAAGAACTGACGTTGCTTGTGAAGTCAAATGGGACAATGACTATGATATATGAGCAGAGACAGCAGCAACAGCTCTTACAAATTCCGGTGAAACCGTGACAGATAGCCTCCTAATAGCAATGGTGTTAAAAGGCCTACGGGATGATTACAAACCGTTTGTTGTAGTTATTACCCAGAACGAGAAACACTGAAAAGCCAGAAGACACTGAGCGAGCCAGAATAGTGACAAGAAGTGAACCGATAATGAAGACAGTTCAGAAACAGGAATTAAAGAGGGATAACAGCTGCTTTCATTGCGGTCAGGCAGAGCACATCGCTCATTGGGCAGGGCTAGATAGACATGCTGGCACAACACGTCATAACCCGTCACACTATGACAAGACGTGCCGATGCAAGGGCAAAAGTCTTACAAAGTCAAGCAGGCTTCTGAGGAAGTGGAGCATTCATTTGCATTTGAGACCAATTCCCATGAAAGTGAGACTGCTACAGCAAAGAAAATACCCTACTGGTAGATTGTGATGAAACCCCACACATCACAAAATAATGACGAGTCCAAGTTCATACAGTAAGACAAGTTCAGACCAGACAAGCTCTAAATTGAGCTGGTAGATGGAACGCAATCCAACGCGGCATTTAAGAAAGGAGATGTTTAGGTAACCATTATGGATGCCAGTGGAAGGCATGTTGATGCAACACTGAAAAATGCATTTTACATTTCTACATACCACCAAAACATATTCTCAGTGAAAACTGACTGAAAGAGGTGCTACAGTGACCTTTAGTTAAACTCTGCAGAACTAATTTTAAGAAGAGTGGTAAACTACACTATCTTAGTACCACTGACAGTAGTGACTCTAGCTCTGTTTATTATACATGTAATCTAAAAGGGGTGGCACGAAATACTGGGACACTGTCATTATGAGGACATCTCGAAGCTAGAAAGTGTAGTGGAAGGTATGAATTAAGGTAAGCGGTAGTACAGTGTATATGATGATCTTCCATCTCCACAGCTGTCTCCCGCAGAGTTTCGAAGATGGAAGGCTAGGACGGAAGCAAGTAAACAAGATGTTGCAAACTCTTGTGCCTCTGTACTTAAATCATGTGATTCAGACGAGTTTCCGAACATTTTTGTTCTCTTGAAGATTGCTGCAACTCTGCCTGTGACAACGTGCGAATGTGAACGTTCATTTAGCACTATGAGGCGGCTTAATAATTACATGCGGTGCACCACGGAAGAGAGTAGATTATCGTCCCTGCTCCCTCACATTACGTATGACATGCCTATTGACCCTGACGAGGTTGTGGACTTGTTTGCCAGCCTCCATCCTAGATTGATGGAGCTTTCTAATTTGATTTTTCACTGACTTCCTGTAGACAGGCTATGAAGTGTAACCATGCACAATTATTGTCTTTTTCTATAACCTTGTTGGCACTTCACCAACCTTTTTCTGATAGAATTTGAGTTATTATCAAAGATAATGGAGAAGAGATCTGATAGAAACATACCAAATGTTTAATTATTATCTAGTTAAAAACTTTGTAGACTGCGGCTATGGTCAGGTTGTGGACCTGTTTGCTCGCCTCGAACTGATGGAAGTTTGAATGAGTTACATCTTGGGCTTTCACCTAGTTGGAGCTTGCTCTGTTGCGATTGTCCCTCACTGAGTTCCTCTTGTACCCAGTGGAAGTTTAATAGATTTAAAAATAAATTTAAAATTTAAATTTAAATTAACGGAATCATAGAAACTTGTCTAACCGTTAAACGGCATGTTTAATGATTATCTTGTTGAAACCGTTTCAAGTTATAGTAAGATTATCATTTAAATGAAATTGTAGTACATACATGTAGATGTTAATTGAAAGAGATCAAGTGGGGGTGTTAGCATGATCTCATTCCTGCATGAATGGGTTGTTAATGTAATCAGCGGTGAATATGAAACCAGAAATAAAGTCCCGGATGTTGTTGGTCCTTGAAAAAACATGCAAGTAATCCAAGGCAATTATTCCTCAAATTATGAGCTTAACACAAATATCATGACACAGCCACCTTCACACAGCCACCAATATCCACCAATATCCACCACAGTTCCCACTTTTTCTGCAGCTTCCAGCAATGAACACTCTCTACCTCTTAATGAAAATAAAGAAGTTCGAGAACATTATGTTGTTGTGTCACACAATTCTGTTTTCCCAAGGCTGTCGAAAAGATGACAAATGGCTTCATTAAATTCAAATATCTTCATGGTGGTGAAGAGGCCAACACCTTTCAATGGCCAAAACGTGGATGTTGAGGCCATCTACAAGAACATTGTGTTCTTCGGCCCAATGAATGTGACAAGGAATAATCCAAGACAGATGACAGAGGTAGAGTTGGATGAGGTGAAGAAAGTATATTCACAGATCAACTGGTTAGACTATCATCATAGAACTTATATTGGTACCTTGTACAGCAAAGCAGACCTCCTGCTGTACATGTACATGCGTGTTTATTTCCGAGTCTGGGCTCTTTGCTAAATCTGGAATTTGCATGTCTGTGCAGAATTTCTAATATTTTTTTAAAAAAACTATGTTTCACACTATATGTATTTAAATGTGATCTTGAGATGCTACTTTCAGCATCGTAAGACCCCTGTGACCGTTCAATTACATTGCTTATTATGTCTTGATACTTAAGAAACTGTTAATTATGGAAAAATGAAAAACCCTTGAATTTGGAATTTTTTACTGAACTACAGACTGAAGTGGTTTGCCAGTAAATACAGAATGGTGCAAATGGTTACTAACAGAAAACATATCTAAACGCCCTGCTGTAACAGACGGGATACTGTGGAATTGCCCTACAATGATATAAGGAACAAAGTTTAAACCAGTAGGTATTCGGATATAACAAAGGCACAAAGTCTGGCCCTGCATATAGTTATTCTGATAAACTGAACCCTGCAGGTAATCTTATAGGTCAAAAGGACAAAGTTCTACCCTGCAGGTATCCTGATCAATATCAAATCTACAAAGTTTGGCAGGTACCCCGCTTTACCATAGGCACAAAATTGAACCCTGCAGGTATTCTGATCTACTAAGTTCAACCCTGCACTCCAGGTCTTCTGATCTACCAAAGGAACAGAGTTCAACTCTGCAGGTATTCTGATATACCGAATTAAGGTACAAAGTTCAATCCTGCAGGTGTTCTGATATACCAAATTAAGGTACAAAGTTCAACCCTGCAGGTGTTCTGATATAACAAAGGCACAAAGTTCGACCCTGCAGGTATTCTGATATTCGAAAGGGGCAAAGTTCAACTATGCAGGTATTCTGATATACCAAAGGCACACAAATCGACCCAGCAGGTATTCTGGTATAACAAAGACACAAAATTCAACCCTGCAGGTATTCTGATATACCAAATTAAGGTACAAAGTTCAACCCTGCAGGTATTCTGATATACCAAAGGCACAAAGTTCAACTTTGCAAGTATTCTGATATAACAAAAGAACAGGTCTGGGAGGTGTAACTGTTCCGATATAACAAAGACACAAAGTTCAATCTTGTAGTTTAACCAGGGCTGTAGATATTCTGGTATACACAATCTTAGTATTTTTCTGACTTACAGATTTTATTTTGAATTCATGGCACATGACATGAACTTTTGTGCATAAGCTTTTTGTGAATTTTGAAGAGTATTTTTTCAAAATTTAAAATTATACTCTTCTGACTCTTAATAACAAATTTGTTGGATATAATATTCCTTTGATTTAAGTGACTGTGTACTATCAATTATTTTAACAATATGTTAGTACTACCAGTAACTACTTTGGACATAATTAAACTTTGTTTTACAATACTGCTTGTTAATGAGCTTTTGATTTTTGTCACACAGTTTAAAATAATTATGTTTGCAACAAAAATCAGCTAAAGCATGTTGAGCTATGAAGCCAGTGGCAAAAAATTGGCTAATGTGATTACAGTTGGGTAAGTCCAAATTTATACTTATAGACACAGCAACCCCGTTGTTTGGTTTTGACATACCTCAGTTCTTTTGGTCTGGGCATAACTAATACATATAATAATAATAATAATAATAGTAATAATAATAATAATAACATAATAATAAATAAATATAGTGTTATAATAACTATAATAATAATAATAATAATAATGATAACAATAATAATAGTAATAATATAATAACAAATAAATGTAGCACTATTCCTAGAATTAACCCTTAAAATAATGTTTAGACCTTTTGGATATAAATCTATTTTAATGATGGGGAGGGGTCATTTGGACCCCCCCCCCCCCCCCAAGATTGTCAAAATTGTTTCAGATTGACTTTCCCGAGTGACTGTGCTGCCTTTTCCCAGCAATTGTACCTGGCAATTTTTTAAAAGTCATTGCTATCTATTGATAGCCAGTGTATATTAGGGCCAGTACATTCTTGTAAATTTGTACCAACTTTCCCCAGTGGCTTTTCCCAGCAATGACGTCTGGCAATTTTTGAAAAGTCAACTAAGACAAAATACAACTTCATCACAGTCCTAACCTGCGACTAGTTAAGAAAAGTATGTAAAAGTTTTTAATAATAATCCGCAGTTGTACCTTGAAGCTTTTACAGAAGTTGACACTGAATTTTTTCATAGAAAAACCTTGTGTTTTATGGCCACAGATTCTTTTGGTCCCCAAAATTCACAAAATTGAATTTCTAGGTCTATAGATTTTAAAAATTAATGTTCTGGAAGAGCATGCTCCCAGACCCCTCTAAATGCTCGTGCCTTCAGTGCTTGATGACATTAAAACCCACATGTACTTTCTTTCCCACTCAGTGTACCCCATTTGCCAAGCCTTAAGAAAAGCACTGTAACAGAACATGCCTTTTAGTTACTAAAAGCCATGTTTGAGCTGGCATTTAAAATCTCCATGGACTTAAAATTCTTTGTGTAAGTTGGCAACAAGTTCCTCACAGAGTAGGAGAAAAGATGGAAAAATAGTGGCCACCACAGGTTTTGAGGTTGAAAACTGGTTTTCAGTGCTGGCTTTTAAAGATCATGTTTACAATGTAGCTCCCGCAATCAACAAACAGTATTCTAAATAACACATTCCAAAAAGCCTGTCTTCCAATCCTGTGGAAACAAGCAAATATCACTCCCCCTCCTCAGGCAAAACAAAAATCTGCACCCAATAGTTATATCCAAAGTCACAAGTACATCAAACCGTCCTGCAGTGCTCCAAAGAATCAATGGCAACCAGTTAGGGACAATACCTGGGTTCTCTACAGCCCAGGCACTCATTAGTACACTGTATAAATTTACATGAATGGTCTTGGCCACACTTGAGTTTAGAAAGGCATTTGATTTAATTTGTCATGCAACTCTTGTCGAAAAAAAACTCCAACACTACGACTTACAAAGCTGGACCCTGGCATGGATCACTGACTTCCTGGGTTGCCCAAGGGTAAAGCTCTCTCAAGACTGTATTTCAGAATGGCAGCAACTCCCAAAGGAGTGCCCCAGGGCATTAAATTAGTTATTTCTAATCATCATAAATGATTTGCAAGCCCAGGGTACCAAATTCTGGATATATTGTGATGATACAACTGCTGTATTTGACTGAGTACACACCCATGCCCAAGTACATGTAAGTGACCACCCCCCTTTTCAAACAAAAGTTCTTGCATAGGGTATTGTCAGAAGAAATAATTGTGGTAAAATTCTTTTTTTAGGACTGTGCAGGAGATCCACGATATTATTCATTTAGTGCCCCTTCAAAAGCATTGCAAAAGGTCGTTTTTATCAATATCTGACAATTAAATGCTTTTCACAATTAAGTGTATTCAAATCCATTTCTGTTTGTGAACAGTTGAGTTGATTGCACTTGGTTCTTTTTACCCACACTAATACGTAATTGCTAATTCTCACTTCTAGCTTTTAAACAGCATTCCTTTTTCATATTTTAACTTCTTTAACCACAAAAACAAATGTACTGCATGCAAAAGCAAAAATTTGGCCTTGAGGAATCGCGGTAAAATTTGCATTCACTTGGCACCTAATAAATGTGACTGAAATTGGCAATGAAAGGAAAGCTACATGAAAGACAGATGCAACAAAGCAAGTTCTTTTAAAATCACAACAAAAATTGTGTTGTTGTATTGCTTTTTTTCCCAAAGATATACCGGTAGTAACAGTAAAAAATCATAAACAAAGCAGCTATGTTTTTTATAAGGTATTCGACTGATCAAGTTTATATATCATTATTTTCATTTATATATTTGACGAAAAAGGTGACAGTTCGAGCATCGAATTTGGTAGGTTTTAGAAAAACTAAGTGCACAGAGTTGTTGTTTGTGTTTGTAGCCGACAGTGGTTAAATGTAAATTTTTCAAAAATACATTTCTTGACTTTGTCATTGTGGCTGCCAGACAAGTGACAATAGCAAAATGGACATTTGCTAACTATGAATCCAAACATTGCAAAAACCAAAATCTAAAGATAGAAGAAAAAATTTATGTATCATCTGTTGAAGGTTTATTCATGCATTCATGCAAAAAGGGCTATTATTATGCAAACTACCTTCAAAAACTTACCGTGAAAGTGCCCACGTTCGAGTAGGGGCCCATCCCTAAACTTTTGCTTGATTTTTTGCTTCAGGGGGGTGGGCACTTAATCAAATACAGTACAGCTAAAATAAGAGGCCATATCCAGGAGGCGGTATACTTAAATACTTATTAAATACTTAAATAAAGTTCCCCTAAGTTAGCAGCACTAATATCTAGGGTGGGGTCAGAAAATTATGGTCGCAGTTAATGACTTGACTGAAAAGTCCATTGAAATGAACAGGTTCCAAATAAGTCAACCAAATGCAGAGTTATGCATTGGGTTTAATAAACCTAAAACTGATTTTGAACCAATTCTGACAAACAATAAGCCGATAGAAGTAGTCGACAGTGTCAAGATTTTGTGTCTCCATGCATGACTGTATCAAAAATTGCGAAAAAGCTTCTTAGAGGCTAATAAAATTTATTAAGTACTTCGAATCAGTTGAAACAAGCCTTATTTAAGATGCATAAGTCAGATCAGATATCGAGCATGCATGCCCTGTATACATATGTAATGTACCATGACAGTCTCCCATACTACTGCTGTAAAGACCTGGAGAGGATCCAAAAATGGGCTACACAGATTTATTTATTTTTCCTCCTACTTTGTCTGATGAAGCCCTGAGCAAATACTGGGTCTTCTTTCTGTCCACAGACAAGAAATCACTGAAAAACTGTTTGCTCGGATTATTAATGTGCTACTTGCATTGCATAAATTCTGCCTGCCTGGAAATCCAACATGAACCTCGATTCGAGATTGATGCTAGAGATAACACTACTAGCCAAATAAATTAGATGTCAAACAAGAATACAAAATTAAGCACCCACAGTTCAATGAACAGTGCTTCACTCTAAACTTAAGACATCATGTTTAAACCTTGCTGATGACATGTTTTAATTTTATTATCTGCATCAAGTTCACCCTAACAATGCAGGATGTAATCAGGTTGAAATTAAGGGCCTACAAATGTCGAAATATAGGACAGACAAAACTTCAGTTTTATTGGCCAATTAATATATTAAGCAGCCTATGAATTTTCAAATAAGCAATCATATGGAAATAATCTTGTCTCCAAAAGCAAAAATTAACAAGAGGCTATATATTAAATAGCCAAACTTGGGCCATATGCTTTAAAGTAACTAGTTTAAAACTGACTAAAATAGCATAATTTTATGCCCCGATTTCACTTGTTCAAGTGTTACAATTCAAACATTATTTTGTAAGGAAACACCAACTAGGTGAAGTAAAATGAATGCTGGTTTTAAAAAGAAAATGGCCAGCAAATTGCTTATATATGATTATATGCTATAACACTTGTAATTTATGCTAATATTATATTGTTCCATTTTGATGTGAAAAAAGAGAAAAAAGGAAAAAAAATATTTCAGTGATGGAAAAAAATTTTGAGACGCATCCGCCAGGATCAAACTCATGCCATATTGAATCCAAGTTCAATCAGGCCGCTAGTCCAATGCAGTAACCACTGCACCACCATGCAGAACAATTGCGACACAAAGAATAACAAAAAAAATAAGAACGGAGCTGAAATCTCAACTTGGCACCTTCAGCCCAAGTAAATGTGTTGGCCAGATAAATTCCTTAATTTGCACCTTCCTGTATCATACAAACAAGAGGCCTAACTAGGGCCAAGCCATATTCCTTTGACTAGCTAGTTTAAAAAAGACTTAAAGAGCGTATGGCTCCATTTCACTTGTTCACTACAATTCGTACAGTATTTTGTAAGCATACATGAAATTAAGGTTGAGAATGCATGATTATATGCTATAACGCTGTGTTTTCTGCTAATATGATATTGTTCCATTTTGATGTGAAAAGAGGGAAAAAAAAAGAAAAAAAGGGAAAAAAAATTCGAGACGCATCTGCCAGGATTCGAACCCGTGCCATGATGAACCCGAGTTCAATCAGGTTGCTAGTCCGATGCACTAACCACTGTGCCACCATGCAAGTTGGCGCATGGCAGAACAATTGCGATATAAAAAAAAAGAAAAACAAAAAGAAAAACACGGAGCCAAAACCTCAACTAGGCACCTCCGGCCCAAGTAGTAATTAAAACTAAAGGTCATGTTTTCAAATTTCTATGGGGTCATTGGCCTGAACCCCACTAGGACACTCAATGACAATTAAACTGATAGTTAATGAAATACTTAAATACTTAAAATACTTAAATAAAGTTCCCCTAAGTTAGCAATGCTAATATCTAAAGTAAACAATGTTGAATCGATAAAAGAATAGAAAGGTATTTTTAGGGTATTTTCTAATGAAATACCCCCCCCCCCCCTCGCACACACACACATTCTCCTGCGTTTATATAGCACTAGTCTTGTTTACAATCTTTGCTCTTTCACAGAAGTTGATCGGATAAATGAATTAAAATAAGAAACATAAGATCAGCTCCCAAGTACATGACAATCAGCTTCTTAAAAGGAAATCGTTATTTCACAAAATGAAATATTGTGCAACACCAACATTCCAACAGTATCAGTATTGCTGCTCGAGAAGCAACATTACTGAAATTTGAAATGGCACTCGAATAACATCCTTAAGAAATCTTACTGACTATACACAAACAAGCTACAGGACTAAAATGAGAAACAACTATGTAATACATGTAAGCAACACGCGATTTCAAAAAAACAATTAATTAGAATTATTAAAATCAATAAGAGAGAAGTGAAATCTGCATGGAAAACCAAACGGTGAAACATACCATTTTCAATCAACCACTGCGTGGCTTCACACTTCCCAAGGACACACGACCAATGGATCAGAGGGAACTGATAACCCGGGTTTGAATCGGGAACATCGTCTTCGCGTTTCCAACCCTTTTTGATACACTCGTTGACCGTCTTTTCAAATTGTTCCATATTGGCGTACTTCTTCGAGGCGCATCGTTGATCGCTGCAGTTCATCAAAGCCACTAGCAGCTCGTGATGAGGTCGACAAGGCTTTTTACCATCACAGAAAGGTGTGCAAAGTTTCTGCGCCATTTTGCAGAGGGTAGAGTACCATAAATCGACAAATTGCACACCTCGATCCACGAAAATCGAAAAGCCCGCTTTTTCTTCGAGAAACCAATATGGCGTCTTGAAAAAAACATGAGCATGCCGTGTTGCCAGTTAGGAGAATTTAGCAAACAATCACCAGCGACGTCAATCAAGGACTGAAAGTGCTCCAGATTCTTTTTATTTAAAAAAAAAAAAGAAAGAAAAAAGCACAAGAAAAAACATTAATGATCAGAGGTATTCAAAAGGCACATACAGGGTTTTCAATACAAGAGCTGGCGGCCAGCGAACTTCGCCAGTTACTCCACTTGAATTCGCCGCTTACTTTATAACTACTGTAGCTGAAAAAATGTTTAGAATTGAAGGTTAACAAAAATCATGAGAGATATGTTCTTTCGAACTGGCAGATTTTTTGGCTGAAAGTGGCAAATTAACTGCCTGAATTACAAGTGATGTGAAACAGAACTCGCATGTTTTTCGGAACGTCAGTAATTAAACCACGCCAGTTTTCATAGTCAAACTAAAATGCAAAGATCGCAACAAAAACGTTTTAAAGTGCTCATTCATGCAGTACAAGTGCTCTCAGTCTGGCTAAAAAAGAAAAAAAAAACATGCAAAAAATTAATTATGTCTACGTTCTCTCAAAACACCCTAATTAATACTCCAGAATGCAGAAAAAGCATTCTAAGAGGTCCAAATGAGGGCAACAGTATTCAGCGAAACGAAACGAAATGAAACGAAATGAAATGGACGAAACGAAACAAAATGAGCTTGGCAAACTGTAATTTGCGAAACAAAACTCTGATAAACGGCAGGAAAAAGATGATAATTATAACTGCGTCAGCACGATAAGTTATACCTAACAAATGATTTCTAGCCCTATCAGTCGTCTGAACCATGGCGAAAATTACGTAACGTATACCGGTAACTTATCGTGCTGATGCGATATTGAATTATCATCTTTTTCCTGCCGTCTATTGAAGTCTCGTTTCGCAAAATACAGTTTTTCACGCTCATTTCGTGTCGCTTCGTTTCGCTGAATACAGTAAGCACAAATGAGGAGATTCGTGAGTAGGGAAGGCCTTTGGGTTTGCAGGCCCGTAGCCAGGATTTTTGTTTGGGGAGGTGAAAATTTCGTAAACTTGGACTCCTAAAAGCCAAATTTGTGGGACAAACACACTTATGCCGTTTTTTTTTTTTTTTGTCGTTTCGATTTGCGGTAGCACCAACTGTTACGATAAACCTATTCCGGTTTCTTCATGGTCTTATTAAGGGACGAACCATTAATTTTCTGGAGGGGGGGATGAGAAATTTGAAAAAAAATTGTTTGCAGAGCTTGAAACGCCAAAATAAATTGTTTGCAC
>JAOBYE010203326.1:0-32961 GCA_025403585.1 Parazoanthus swiftii
ATAAAGTTCTTATTCGAATAGTCAAATCATTGTAATTCTTTTAGAAATTGGTTAATAAAGTTGTCATTTTTATTTAAAAAATAATAATAATATTAATAATAATAATAATAATATTGGTAATATTAATATTAATAATAATAATAATATTGGTAATATTAATATTAATAATAATATTTATTGTATTGTTGTTATTCCTACTATTATCCGGCCTATTAATCATTGTAACTTATAACAGCTTGTTATTAAAATAATAAATAATAACGATATTAGTGATAATGATGGTTGTGATGATGATGATGGTCATGACGAAGATGATGGTGATGATGATGATGATTAACATTTGGACAAGAACGAGGAACGGCAGACCAGCAAAAAGAAACAACAATCTAACAGAGTATAACTTAACTGGACAAGGGCCGAGGTAAGGCCTTTTCTTATTGTTTTACGAACTATCCATTGCTTGGCGCCATGCGAAGATTTAAACGACTTGTTTGTACGATTTCGCATCTTGTGTAAGCAGCATCAGTTTGCGTCTTATGGAAGCTGCATCTTTCGTACAAATGGACCATATGATATTAATGATAGTGATAGTGACGATGAAAGTTAAGATGGTGATGATGATGACAATGGCGGTAATGATATTGGCATTAATGATGGCTGAGAAGTGATCATTATTCATTTGCATGTGTCCTTAGTTAGTTAGCACCTTACGTTTCCTTTCTCTCCCCCTGCGAAGCGAAAATTCTCACTGAGTCGGGACGCGCAGCGAGGGCCCTAGGGGCAGTGGGGACCATGCGTGGTCGCAAACTTTGGTCTGCAGTGTGTTTTTGGCTGTCGTTAATCAACTACAGCATTATGTAAAGTGGCTCTTCCCCTATCTCTTCCACAACTAAACTAGTGGCTTTTCTCCTTTTCAGAAGTTAACTTGCATGTTGTTTTAAATAAATCTCTTCTGCCAACTGATGTTATTGCCAGAATCGAGATGATACAAAATGCTCGCTACAAACAGGAAAGATATAAACTAAAAATCCGATTTTTAGATGATTAATCGCAGCCTAAAACAGCTAAAGAGATGGCGACAAAAACTGTCGATATTGCGACACCGATGAAGGGTGTTCAGCAGTATGATTGGGTTTTTTTAACACAATAGCTCCAAACTATAAGAAGAAACTGAAGTCTGTCAGGTTGGTCGAAGGAAATGATGATTGAGTACCCGCGCTGGTTCATTGTCCACATTTCAAAACAATGGCAGGGGGTCTAACGGCACTTTTTAAAAAATTTTAGGGGTCGACCATTAAACTGTTAAGGGAGAGGGGGTGCACTGGTTTTTTTCTTGCTTACAGGAGTGCAAGAATATTTTCTCAATTTTATTTATGTCAACATAAAATTTTTTTCTTCGGCTAAGCACTGGCAGGAACTTTTTTTTTAAATGACACACCCCCACGCTCAAATATTTTAAAAATGGTCGACCCCTTAAGCTTTAATAGTGCATAGTGGCCTTGAAAGTTGGTCGCAGCCTGACAAATCATAGACACAATGGCAGCCCAGTAAAAGCAGCCCAAGCTTCGAGTTCGTCACTGGGAACTGATTTATAAGACTTCGTTGGGAGGAACAGAATTATAAGACTACATGGGAGAAAATCAACGTTCGTGTAACGGCAAATAGCTTGGTTTAAATGATACAATCACTTAATAGCGCAGCTGTCCGTCTGTACATCTCGTAGTTTCAGTTTTGGGGAGGGCGCGATCCCGGGGGGGGGGTACTTCAGGGTGAAAGTGGTAGGGGTGATCGTCGGAAGCTCGAATTTCTACCCTAAAAAATACCTAATGGATAAAAAATTTCACCCTAAAAAATACCCCTCGCTTCTGGAATACCATAAAAAGTACCTGAATTTATCTTCAACGTACCGTTTTAGCTCAAATAACCCCTAAAAAATATCAGATTTTCTTCCGAGTGCGATTTTCGCTCAAAAATACCCTAAAAAATACCAGATCGCCGATTTTATACCCTAAAAAATACGACGATCATACCTACCATCCAAATATAAGGAGTACCCCCCCCCCGGGGGGGGGCGCGATTTGGGGAATTGTAGGTTTTGGAGTTTTTCTCACTTCTACTTGGGTTTTCTTACGGGAAAAATGAAAATACCAATCGAGTTTGCCTCGGGTACCCCTGCCCTCTCCGCCCGCCTCTTTCAGCGACTCTTTTTTTCTCTTTTCCCAAACTATATCCCCAACCCGCAAGGACAGCTAAGGGTAATGAGAAAACTAAAATTGCTTGATTCGGGATGGATAGCGTGTGGCAATTGTCAAAGCTGACAGATTGATGTGTGTGGTATGCAATCATGTGCAAAGGGGGACGGATCTGACAGCGCCCAGTTCCAACTTGGTAATGTTTGACAAATCTGTATTTACAGTGATGCTATTCAGATAAGTTGACAGTGACCTCCGACCCCACAGCTATTAAATAGACGGGGAAATATCAAGAAAACAACTCAACACGCCTTGTACCTCTTCTTTTGCAAGTTGAGTCGATGCGGTAAGTAGTAAACACAATAACGGACAGCAGGAATCTATTTCGAGACAGAGCTAGAAAGTGGATCATCAATACATTGGATGAAAACAACATTACACTTTTAAAATCGTAAATGGTTGAATATTTCGTCCGGGGCGTGCAGAGTACCGACAGATCACCAGATAATATTTAAACCACATTAGGGACGTGCTTTTCACACCGCGGTCTCATGTTACATCTATTTATCTCAACGCGTCTTTGTCTTGAACAGTTCAAGGTAGAACCACAAACTCGCCACATCGCAGTTGGAGTGGAGGGGTTCTTTCAGCCAGGCAGAAAACAGCAAAATCATCATGGCAGCTTTGGGGAATCTGGTCTTGTTGATATTGGCGATTATCACGGTGTTCACGGTAAGTACGCAATTTGCAAATAATTCCCCTTTTAAATTTTGATCTTGAAAAGATCCCAATCTTCGCTTTGCAATGACATTATACCACAGCTCGACGTGCGGTGATTAGTTGCCAGTATGGTATCGTAATCCACCAAACCTCGAGACTTTAAGACCGCGACGGAAAGCTGAAAGCTATGCATTTGTTTCAAATCTTAAGGTACAGTAGATACTTTAAGTTTCACAAAGTCTCAGCTTGTTGATAAATGGTAATATCGTGCAGAGACAACAGCGAAATACCAGTGATAGATTTGTGTAACTGGTCAGCGCACGCCTTGTGCTTCCTTCGCGGGATGCCTTGTACAACGCTTGAGTTTATAATCGGGACCGGTCCGACTGTCACTCCAAGCCGGGGGGATTTCTCGTCTTTTCATTCCGAGGCGATTAACCGGAGGCGGACGCATAAGATAGTTTATGAAATCAGCAAGATGAGTTGTATTAACAGAACAGCTACCCTTCTGTATTTCGCACAATGCGAAACATGTGGGCATGATAATGTGACCATAAGAAAACAGGATTAGTTTACAATTTTGAATTAAAGTGAGAACGGGATATGTTTTTCTTGCCTGCATGCTGTGTTTGTGAATGGGAGAGTCTGATTACAAAGAACTTCAAACCGGAAGCTCGAGGGTGCAATTCGTATTCAAGCCAGCATCGTATCCTGCGCTCAACGGGCTATTGTCGTGACTTTTATAACTATATTTTGCAGAAATGCTTTATCACAGTTCGAAGGAGGAACTTTGAAGTCTAATTTTTTTAAAAAGATTATTTTCACTTTTCAAAAAAAAAGAGAGATAACATAAAAAAATTGTGACCATCCATCTGATTCAGACTTTTCGTCAACCAGCTTCACGTCTTTAAAACTTTAAGTAGTCTTTCACTGAAGGAAACATAAACTTTCCAGCGATTTCATGTTGGTCGACGTTTAACAACAAAAGCGCAGATGCAGACAATTTTGTATATCAGATCTTTCTCTAAAGATTGTCAAATTAGCTTATCTTTTGCAAGAGTCCGATTTTTCGGGTGATAGTATAACACGTTATGAAGCATTTCTGAAATACACAGATTTTTTAAATACAGTATGGAAAAAATAATTATCTAATCGTGCTTCTGATTTTAAAAGCGCTTTTTTTCATAACATATATATCTAAGATCTGCTCGCCTGTTGTGAGCCCCAGTGAGGTGTATAAGACCTTCCAAAATCCTGATTAACCGCCTTGGCAACCTTTTTTAAAACAGTACTATAACACGTTTGCCAAGCACGTTTCACAGGAATTTTCCCAGGACACGCCCTGAGAAAGATAAAATTGTCAGAATGCAACCTTTTGTTTGGATTCCAAATTCCAAGCCCCAAACCTTTTAACGAGCATTTCGGAACATACTTAAAACAACTTTCCACTTAGGGAAGACTGTAAAGTTGGCAAGATATCCCGTGCTTTTCTTGCATAAAATGAATTCCATGGATATTGGGGAGATACTGTTTTGGCTGCTGTAGTGTGTTAGTTCAAATATTTCAAAATACTATTTGATTGGTTATGATATCTTTTTTTTAAATTGGAAACGTCCCAAAGAATAAGAAAAATCAGTCAATTTTGTGGTTGTACGAAAACCTGGACATTCACTGGTCAGTGGGTCAGTTTTTTAACCGTTCACAATGGGTCAGTTTTTTAACCGTTATCTGACAGGAAGGTGCTTTGCTTTTGTGACCTTGTTTAACGGCATATTAGAGTTCAAACAACAACTTTCTTTACTAATATTTCATATTAGCGTGAATGACGAAACAACCTCTTAAATTTTTAAAATCCTTTTTCAGTTGCCGTGCTATAGTCAGTTAAACTTGACTGTGAAAGTACTTATACAGCTGATTATCTGAAGAGTTTATTTCTTCTAGCTATACTGATGTATCGAATGCTGGACAAACTAAAATTCCTAAACTTTTACAAAACGGTTTACACGAATTAGATGCTAAAACCCCAATTTTTTTGACTGAAAAACCAATAAAAATATATGCAAAACTGATAACCATATTAAATTCATGAAATTAAGCACTCTTGAAAAATACGAATTTAAAATCTATAGAACAAACGTTACCTACATGTATAAGCAAGACAAAATCCTTCTGCTAAACCATGAATAGAACATATTTGTGATATCTTTCAGGACGTAGCTTGAGAAAATATTGAATAGCAAAAATACAGGCGGGCTTGCAACAGGGACTGCGACCACGTTGGGCGCCGTAAGAGGACACGGATTGTGCATTGACACAAATAAACACCTTCTAAATGCGACAGCTTACCGAAACATGATCTGACCCAAAAATTGCAGGGAAAAAACAGCATTTTCTCTACCAATGACATTTGCAGAGCAAAGCTTCCTCGACGTGCTGTCGAGGTCTGGCCTGAGTTGTGCCGGGTCTGAGTTGACTGCAAAATTTCAGCCAATACCGCTGTCGTTTTTCTTCTTATCTTAAGTTCACAGGCAACATATTTGTGTTCATTTTCGCCGGGTCCGGAAAATACTCAAACTTTCTTCTTTTGGCGAAAGGGGGCAGCGGCCCGTTAACATCTGGTCCTGATTTTCTTTCTGATTACATCACATATCTACATTGTATCTCAAGAAAATGCAGTATCACTAATGACTTTTGAAGGGGTCTTTCGTTAGTGGACTCTCGCTTCTGTATAACTCTTGTCAAAAAATATTTTTCTTCTATATTTTTTAAAAAAAATATGCATACCTTGTGACAGCTCTTAATCTTTGAGAGCCTCGATATTCGCTGTTGACAGATACAAGTCAGTCAAGAAGGAAGTCGTTTATCGGTTTTTGCATCTGGTAGAGAACGCTACTCCCAGTTTTGTCTCGACAAATATCCGTTTGCCATAAAAATGTGCCATGCAAGGAATAGTTATTGAATGAATAACAGTGCGAAAGCGAAGTGGAAAATCAAACGGTTTTTTTCTGTGGCTTTGCTCTCAGTCAACCGCCGCTGGAACAGCACCCCGATTCCTTTTACATATCAGTTTTATTTGTGTCTTCTACTTATCGTTAAAAGAACTTGCCTTTCTCTAGCCTTTACTTTTTTAAAAAAAAATACTGCACGTAACTCGGAAGTGCAACCTATTTCCAATATTCCTCGGCCTTTCAGAAACACAGACAGCTTGGGCTGCCTGTGCACTCTGCGCTCTAAGGCACGGATAGCGCTTGCTGAGAACGTCAGAAGGGCTAGACTGCGAGCAGCCTCTTTCTGTTCCTCAGAATCTGTCGAGAAAACGCAAAAATCGAACAGCGAAGCAGCGAGCGAGTCGTCGAGAGACTGCTAGCCGGGAGGAATGTACAAACTCGTGCCCATTCTTCATGATGCAAATTGTTACGGCCATCATTAAATATTCCGAAGGCGGGGTCAAGGTTATTAAGGGACTGGGACATAAATAAATATATAATTCCATACTCATTGGCACTCATCTTCGTGTTATGTACCATCATCTTTTCTTCAGTTTAGCTTCCCTTTTAACTCCCAATTTTTCTTAGAGTAAGTGTTTATTCGAGTTTAGTAGTAATTTTAACCTCCCTGTGGCTCCTGTGGTCTTGGCTCTATGCACACAGCTTCAGCGCCTGGAACTTCTTTTAGCAACTCATTTTACAAGGTGTTAAATACAGTAACAGCCGTTCCGTCTGTTTACAAAACATGAGACCTTCCTTTAAAAGGAATATCTTGAGGAAGTTAGATCGTTTGTATCCGGAAAACTTAGAAATGCCAGGTTTTGTTTAAAAGGGCTGCTATTCAGTTGTGACGCGACAGAACTAGCAGAGGCTTTGTTCCTTTGTTTAATGTGCATGGTAATGAAACAACAAATAGTTGTTGAGATGAGTTCTACGGCTGTTTAAAAATAACGCGATCGATTTACAAAAGCCATTGACGGCTGAGGGGTGTAGCCTGTTAGTAGGAGTGAAAACAGTTGGACAGAAATACTTTCTTATATAAACAGATCACTTTGTCCGAGTTCAGTGCTATTAACTTTTCCCCAAATTCATACAATTACAAATGTTTTTTACTCGCTTGTTTTTCAAAAACGAGGCCAAAAAAATGGGGCGCGTCCACGGAAACTTTTGGCGCCAAAATGCAGGACGCGGGGCACATAGACGCAAATTGTTGTTTGGCACAATAAAGGACATACAAGTATGAGAAAATACATCAGGTGATCTTTTGGCGCCGAAAAAGAGGCAAGCAGGTGTATCAGTAGATTGAATACATGTAGTTCATGTTAGGGTAAACTCTTATATGACGTCGCAAGCTCGCTACTTGCAACTAAAAGAAAGGGCTGTTTCATGGTATGATTGCACATTCTTTTCAATACTCGGTACTGTTAAAAAACGTTATCAATAATAACTTTTGCTACAAATAAGACAAGGCTCAATTCTGCCTTCAACGTTGCAATTCAGTTATGGTACGGCTACTGAGAATATTTTTGAGGTCGTTTAACGTAAAATGCGCCGATTCGTTGATCCTCGAAAAGTTTTTTCTTAAAAAGGTTTCTTTGTTTTTAATAATTTAAAAGTCGCTTTGATCAACATACTTCGAGTAAAAATGTTTGGATTTAATTTTGGAAAGCAGCAGTTTTGCATAGTCCGTGCAACCGTAAAACGAGCTCTTTATGGATTTTAAAAACAGAACAAACACGAACTCGCCGATAATTCTGGTGATACATGTATGCACCCTATATGAAGAATGGATTTATCCAGGTGTACTTGCCTGTTTAGCTATTTCCCAGTTATTTTTTCTGGTCGGAAAATTTTAAGCATAGATCAGTATTTCTAGTAAGAATATTCTTTGGATACACAAATTCGTCAGTAGACCACACAAACAGATGCCCGTAGCCATTATCTTTTATATATTCTTACATATCTTAATCTTTGTTTATCTCCCAGTTGTTGATTTCGCATTTATGCTTGATAAGGTCATCTCCCTGTCTTTTGTTACTGTCGGTTAAAAGAGAATTGGACAGGAGGGAAGTTTTGCGACAATCAGGTTGTTGCGGGAAAATGTTTGATAAATCTCCTCTTCACACAAAGGTGTATCGGATTGAATTTGATTACAGATTATCAAGAATGACAGATGTAAAAAAGATGATGATAAAATTCCAAAGAAGTTCCAGATGAAGTTCAAATCAAGGCCAGATTTAATTGTTTGATGACTGCAAAAATTATTTTCAAACCGGAATCTACCTAAGTAGTGGACAACCATCTTAACATTTATTCAGTAAGTTGTCTTTTATTACATATAACTACCTGACCTATCTCGGCTGGACTTCGTAATGCAGTGCCCTCTCTAAACCAATGGCCGCTGCGTCTAATTGAGAGCAGAACTTGAGCATGCAGGTAGATTCATTTCTTGTTTGTTTTAAAATGGTTAGTTTCCTTAAGGTCACGAGAAAAAATCAGTCACGACATGGACAAAATGCATCTGTTTTTAACATTTATCCTATTTTAGTTATTTTGACTAAACGTCGTAGTTCCATAATTAAGAAATACATACATATATTTTTTAAAAATAAAACACGTGTATCTTTTTTAGATGTGCAACACATGTTAAATATATTTTTGTTGTTACATCTAAAAATGTGAAAAAACTCCGTCTCCATTGAAATCACTGAACACATTTATCAAATATTACCAAATATTTTATAGCTATACTGGACAGCTTTTCTGTTTCGCTGTAATTCACGAAAATTAGAAACAGCAAAATTAAATTACTTCATAAAACATGCAGGTTTAGGTAAAAGGAAATATGCTTTGAAAGCATTCTTTTATTACCCGCTTCGTCTTCTCCATTTTTAAGATAAGATTAATAATAATGTTACAATGAAATTGGAATAACGACACCTAATGACTTTGAGAAATAATTCTATACCGGAGTTAAAACTTTAATTTGAGGGCTGTAGTACTGTGGTGCTGTAGTGCTAAAAAGCACTTGTCTACCAAATATCTTTTGATTTATTTCCTGTTTGACGAACAGCAAGCCGAGAACCTTTTCATGCTTTACAGTTCGTAGTTAGAATTTCTGGCTCATCAAGGTTTTGGTGTAGGATTTGTGTTTCAATTTCGTTTATCTGATATAAAATTAATTCAGTAGCTGGCCAAATATGAATGGAAGGACAACTCTTAACCTCATCTGCAACCTTGTTATTTCACTATAGCGCCACCCAAGCTGCCCAGAGCCAACTGTTCATTCGATAGTACTGTTTTGTGAACTTAAAATCTTTAACCGGAAGTCGGTATATAATCTAGTGCAGTGTCTTGAATGGAAACGGTGTTTAATAGAAGAGTTTTGCCTGGGGCAAACATAATATAAACATATGTGAATGATTCGCCCTTCGAAGGCCGGTAACTGTTTAACCCTTTCACGTTTATCAAGTTTATCAATATCTTTCTTCTCTTTACAGTAAACGTAATTATTGATTAGTATTAACTGATTATCCAGTCGAAACTCTCTAAAATAAAACGAAATTAAAAACGTTCCCAATTTGTTCATAAGAAATGTATGATATTCAGCGACTCATCATTTGACACTTCTGGTAGGGAAAAGGTTAAAAGGGGAATGTGAGACAATTTTGTTTGGGTCGGTTTAAATGTTCTTAAAATATTCTGGAGTTGTATCTGTATAAGTAGGTTCAAAGACACTTCCTAACACCAAACGTGAAGTTTGTACTGCTCTCTCGCGCGATATTTGGTAGCGGTTCTCCATTACATTTTTTAAGTTTGTGGAAACAAACGTTTCTTCTTAGATTAAGTCTGAGGTGTATTCTTTTGACATTTTTGAGCTTAAACGTTTTTGTAAAAAAGGTTCTTGCAAAAAACGAGTATCGTTTTATAAAATGACAAAAAAATAGTTTGTCTTGGAAGAGTCGCCAAAGCAGCTGTCTTATGGCTTCCTTCTAAACGAGAGAAAAAACCGCGATGAAAAAGGTAAGTTTAAGTTTTCTTGACCTGCCTGCGAAACGGCTCAGATGTGAGGAGACTATATTTTTACTATTCTGTTTGTCATGCCGTGTATTTCTTTTACTCTGGCTTTTTAGAGGGCAACCGTGTTTTTATGAGTAAGACTGGTTTTTATATAACATTATGTTTTGCAACTATGGAAGGGTTGGTCTTACATGGTCCATCATTAGAGCTTCGTCTCAGAAAAAACAAATTGTACATAATTATAAAATGATGTGTGTAAATATAAAGAGTTTCTACCAGCAAGTGAAGGCTGAAACTGAAAATAAGAACAGGTTTTTTATTAATTGAAAGTGAACCCTAACTTGCAGACTTTTTGTTTCTGTGTAAGTTGCAAGTAAAATGCAACAATTGTTGAATTTATAGAGATAGGACGAAAATACCACTTTCTCAATTATGTCGACGTTCTTGGATTTGATAACGGACAGACTATAGATCTGGTCAACTCGAAAATGCTGAAATTTGAGTCAAAGATGCTGAGTCAACTACGCCCAACCCATAAAAATATTTTCTGTATAAAAAGTAACATTGTTTCTCTTTCTTTGCAGTTGCAAACCAAAGCGCAAGGTACGTGGGTGTGTATGCGAGAGTGTGCGTGCCTGCGTGTGTCTGGTATACCTGCGTGTGTCTGGTATACCTGCGTGTGCGTGCGTGTGTCTGGTATACCTGCGTGTGCGTGCGTGTGTCTGGTATGCGTGCGTGTGTATGTGTTGAACTTGTTTTTAATATATATGTCTGTACCGTGTATGTATATACGGCAGTGAAATACTGTTTTTTTTTATAGGAACGCCTATTTTTCTTGGTCGAGGTTAAGCTTTTTTAACGGTTTCATCTTTTTTTTTTCTCGTTTGGTGATGCGAGATGGAGTCAATATACTACCACCACCAGAATGCTTTACGAATGTTCTCTCTTAGTAAAACTTTATATTTCCTTATTAGAACAGCAGAACAATTGGCACTGCTAAGTAACTTACAAAGGAAAGTGGAAAAAGCATTCTGATAGCTGTAGTATATTGCGCCATCATCCAAACTTCTTATTGTCATTGTTTACATTATTGACCGTAGGGGACCCATGCCAAGACGTGTCCTGCCCCAGGGGTCGCATGTGCGAAGTGGTCAGAAGCGAAAGTGGAACGTTCACCCAGTGTTCTTGTCCCGACCGCTGTCCACAAACGCGAGACCCCGTATGTACAGTGTACAACACCGAGTTTCCGAACCGCTGTGAAATGCATAAGTTTGCATGCGCAAATGTCATCCCTATCCGCGTGAAGAACAATGGCCTCTGTGATCGTAGTGGTGAGTTAGTCTCTATTTTAAATAACTAATGGTTGAGGCTAAGGAATTTGAGGAAGAGCGACATGTCTGACTAGGATGGAGGAGGGAGGGAAATAATGGAATGCTTGTCGTATTCACCGACCGGTTCTATTTAGGTGGTCGCTGAGGCAAAAGTTAAAGTCTAAAGTTTATTTTAGGGTTGCAATAAGGCTCGTAAGACATATGCGTTCTTCACTAAATATTGCTGGAATAGACGTCAAAAGTGGCGTTTAGTTCCTCTGGTCTTGAAGTGATACTCCAGAAATTGATCTTTTTAAGATAATGCGGTATCTAGGCAGTCAATAACAACAACAATAGCAAAAGTTAATTAGTATAAACTATAATACAGTATAAATCTTTTTGCAGTTGTTACCAACTTGTAGGTAAAGGTTATTAACTACCATATATTTGTAATTTTAAGTGATAAAAACACACAAAACGGTTTAAAATCGGGTTAAAAGTACTCTTTTCCATTGAACCCTGTACTTTTCTATTCTATTTGTCGGTTTTATTTATTCAAACTACCCTAAAATCATGTTTATTGGTTTTCACAGATCCGAATGAGGTCAAACGCACATCCTGTCCCGAGGGACCGCTGCTGCAGTTCCCGTCACGTTACCTCGAGTGGCTGATGATCGCGCGGGAAAGATCTTTGAACCCGAACTTCAGGTTGACCAGGCGAGGCGACTCCTTGAGAGAAGACGAACGCAGATCCATCCTCCAAGTAAGACCTGATCGCCTTGGCAGAATATGTCAAGCGTCATATATAGTAGATGAAACAGGAGGTTCCACTAACTCGTGAAATATAGATATTGAGTAAAGCCAAATGACAATCAGAAAATTTCATTTTGTAGCGACATTCGTGGTGAGTAATGGGCCAAATGAAATGATAGTGTATCAGGACCGTAGATCGGGAAGGAACAGCTGTCCCCCTCCCCCCTCCCCACTCTCCCCACACACATCGGGTTTACTTCGTCCTATTCAAAAATTTGTCCAGTCTCACTATACACAAAACAGGACTATGGTGCTACAAATGCTTTCATTTAATGACATGTGTTCTGAATGTATAACCTGGTATCATTCCTCCAATAAATGAACTGGTCCGATAACAGGGTTATATATACGTTTAGAACATAGCTTGCGCTTTTTGTATGGCATGAGCGTGCACTTAAATCCCGTTAAACGCACGCCTCTGTCTATCTCTGTCACTCTCTCTGTCTCTCTGTTTCTCTTTCCCTCTGTCTGTTCTCTCTCTCGCTTTCTTTCTTTCTTTCTTTCTTTCTTTCTTTCTTTCTTTCGTTCTTTCTTTCTCTTCTCTACAAGCCACTTTCTCAATCATACGCAGAGCAAAGTAACGGTTTTGCTGGTGGTCACAACCCCTGTTTACATCATTCTGTGACATATTTAAGGTTTTATCTTTTACCTTCTTTCGAAAACAGTCGATACTGTTTCTTTCTTAACACCATATGCCCTGTTTCCAATACGTAAGGCCCGCCAACTGAAGCGCTAAAGTTGCTCTGCGCATGATTGAGAAAATGGCTTATTATGAAAATCTGGCTTCAAATTCCGACGATCAACATAACAAATTGGGGGTAGCTTGAAAGCTTTGCTGTGTTTTATTTTCAGTGGGAATTCGGCGTGGTGGACAGGAACGATGACAAATATTTCGACAGTGAGGAGCGACAGCGCATTCTGGACATGTTGGGACCCATGGAGCCGTGTATCTATGGCTTCCTTCAGGCCTGCGACCAGCAGAACCGAGGAAGATTCAACCTTCGAGACTGGGAGGGATGCTTCCCCCTGGCCGGTGAGCTGCCGTAAAACCCCATTTATAAGGGAAATCCCATTTGCGGGGGAGCGGAAGAAATTGTGCGCAAAAAGTATCACATCGAATCAGAGGGTAAAATTTTTTCATGCTGTGAAACGTTAAAGAAACGTGTGGAAAACTAAGGGAAATCAAACGGTCGACCTCTATACGTCCCTCCGTTCTAAGATTTCATGAATCCTGAAAGATTACCGTGTATTAGTAAAGTTACCGAATTGGAAGACAGCACTAAAAGTTTCCCCTTTAAAAAAAAAAAAACAGTTTATCATAAACCTCCATTAACGGGATTTTTTTTTTTGCATGGCTCTGTGACGGAGGGCTTAAAGAGAAGAGAAAGTTTCATGGGTGTGTTTGTTTGGGGTTATTCTGTAATACGAATATATCTCACTTTATGAACATTTGGAATATTCATCGTCGAAAATTCAGGGCGTCAGGGAAGCTAAAAGAGAAAAGAAGAAAAAAAAGAGAAAGGAGGGAGGGGGAGAGAAAAAGGAAGTGCAGTTTAGCCCTGTAGCCTTTTTCCTTTCCTCCCCCCCCCCTCCCCCCCCTCCTTCTTGTTTTTCCCTTTCTCTGCAAACTCCTCCAACACCCTGGGCTTGGAAGGTTCACGGATTTTCTTTTAATTTCGGAAATGTCCGACCAAACAAACAATTTCTAAACAGAGGCCGAATGGGATGAGAATTCGGGGGAAAGGGCTTGGGAACCACCAGGGCTTGGTTTTTATTGTTACTGGTGTCTGTCTTTTTACAGACTAGCTGGGGAAGTGTTGACATTAATTGGCAAGTTTTGACCGTTTATTTAATCCCTAACCATCTTTGTTCCATACAGTAATTGACAATGATTTTTGTTTGTTTTGGATAATGAAGAATCGATGCTTTTGTAAAAATGAGGAATCGATACTTTCAACGATTTTTTTAAACAGTATAAATGTTTTCATTGGGTCGTAGGGGTTAAATACGCTTTTAAACGAAGTAAAAAACCAAACTGAAAAGTAAACAAGTTCAAAGTTTTACTGTGGTTGAAGACAATAATAAGATCTTTTTGTTCGTTTTTAGGCCCAACTTCAATTGGATCAAAGCTTTGAGACCCTGAGGTCTGAATATTACACCAAATGGACGGCGGAGATTTTAACAAGTTTTTAAGAACTGCATCAACTCTATTTAAACAACTTCTTCGAGTTTATAGTTGAGTTGTGTTTATTGCTTGGATATTATTGTTATATTGATAAAAATTGTAGTGCTCAAAGAAAGGTACATAGAAAAATAATGTCGCGAGTAAATAGTAGTCAATAAATTGATTCTTTGAAATTAATTTTTTGAAATTTACTTTTACAAAAAAACGTGCGTGTGCTCACTTAAGCCGTTCACTCCAAAAATGAATTACCTTTGTTTTGAACGCAAGATTAAAATTTGCGCTGACTTGCATCGACTTGTATCTTCATTTAAGACTGTAATGAAGTACTGGGCAGAGGGTGTGAAAACAACTAACTTGCAAGATCACAATAGTTACCAAATGAAATCGTACTTCAAACTTGAAGGTTATGTTTGAGAGAAAACATCTTTCGCGTTCTTAAGGAGTTAAGCATTTTTCAGTATAAACTTGTTGGATGTAAAATCCAGCAACTCCAGACTTCTATTATGTGGGACTTCTATATATTTCAGTGCGTTTCGTCTGGCATCACTTGAAATATTTAGTATCGTTGCGAAAGTATTTCGTATTTTGTAACCGACTACACTTTACATTGTACGGTTCATAATGTGATTTGTTAAGCAGGCTCATGAGGTGGTCTTTGTAACTTTCAAACACCGTAAAAGGAAGAATAAATTGATGCTTTGCCTTTTTTTATTTCACGTTTTAGAATAGTTTCGTCAGTATATTACAATGTACTACATGTTTGGTTTGTTTATGACTACCATTATAAGCCCAAGGATGAAATGACGCGATGGTAAATATTACCATAAATTATACAGATAATTGTACAATTTTGCAGCAATTAATTGGTATTACATTGAGCCCCGGTTGCAGACGGCGAGGCACGCGACTGTTGTTTGCTACACCAACCGAGGCCGACATGTCGAAAAACGCCAACCTAGCTCACAAATTTGCGAGAAAACAAGAAGTATACAAAAGTTAAGGGTTTTATCGCACCAGATTTGCGTATCTTGCTTTTCTTCATCAACTGTGAAAGGTCAGTCACATAATTTTTTGGTTAAAAAAAAGTTACACACTTCATACTTTTATTTTAAAAATTGGATTTCAAGACGCCATCTTGGACGTTTGGTCAGCTTTTTTCGCTTACCAAGTCGCACGCATGCGCAGTCGTTATTCCGACATGTCACCGAAGCCCCTTTAACTGACTTCGGCATCATTTGAAAACAATCATGGCTTGTGGGTACCACGATCTTGACCGAACAATCCTTCCTTCTCCCCTACAACTGAATAAATCACAAAACAAACCCCCGACCTTGATAGAAATGAAGATTGCATTAAAGGGTTAAAGACTGCGAAGACCTGGGCCCGGTTGTTCAAAGCCCGATTAGTTTTAATCCTTGATTAACTCTACAGATTTATTAAGAGTTAACCCAGGATTAGTTCTGATCGGGCTTTGAACAACCAGACTCAGAAGTTCAACAGTTGGCTTTGGATCATTGACTGTACGTTGCAAAGTTCATCGCTAGCTTGTTTTACTGAAGCGAAAGGGCAGACTCGCTACTAGCTCACCCCATCGGCCCGTCAGTGCTCGGGTCAGTACTGGTTGTCTTCTTTTTAGCGTGACTGCGCTTTTACATCGACTACAAACACGCAAAGTCGGGTAAGTTATACTTTGCTTCAGTTGTTCGTTCGACAACCGCAACCGAGTGTCTTTTACGAACGTTTTTCTTCGGGGCAAAGAATGACAGGTGTAGTGATCAACACATGTGAAAGACTCATTGGAAACGGGTAGGTTTGTTCCGTGTACAGGCTCCGAAGGGAGGGGAGAATTATAAGCAATCGAGGCAGTTTTGTCTGTTGGTTAAACTAGCGGCCTGAAACGCTCTTTCACTGGACAAACAGGAATGAGGTAGAGATCCTGGTTTTACAGAGCCCTGAAGGGACTAACCCCTGGCTTAATAACGGTACTTTGCTTTTACTTTCGAGGTGCTACACGATAACAGCTATTATTATATGGCTGATTTCGCGTGCTGTGATTGGTCGTAAGTAGCCGTACGGGCCTCTAGTTCTGAAGCGGCTGTCATTTACAGCCTCGCTTGCTTCAAATAATCAAGAAAACCATATAATAAACATCTTCTTAGCTTCGTTTGCTCGGTCCGTACGGCAAGTTATGGATCATCGTTTTTTCCTTTCCTGTTTTCATAAAAGGAAGGAAAAAACTCGGTCAATAACTTGCCGTACGGACCTCGCACTCGGCTAATAAGAGGTATTTATAGACCACTTTCATAATACGCTCCAGTGGCTATGAACAAAAACTTCGAGTCGAGGCCAGAAAGGCCAGAAATACAGCAAATGTATGAGAACTTGGAACTTGACCTCGACTTGAAGATATTATTTATGGTCACTGTGGTATGCGGTCTATGGAACCACGGTGGAGCGGAAGACACAACACACACAGCAAACGAAATCCAACGAAAGAACTTTTTATACCAATTTTTTCTAGTCTACTATTTGATTTTACAAAATTGTCTCGAATAGAAAATATGTCGTGAATGGAGCACTTTTACCCCACGACGGTAATTTCCAAGATCACAATTATATGTAGAACAACAGTAACAAAAATAGTCAAATTAGAAATTTACAAAAGATCTAAAACCACAGCCAACTATCTTCTCAAGTTGAAGCTTGCGCGCATATTCTCCAGACACCTAAACTGACAAACCCAAAGGTGGCAGAAGCAACAGCGTTTTATGTGGCACCCTCAACTCTCCCGTAAGAGTTAGCGTAACTACCCCTATATCAACATTTAATTCAATAAAAAAGATTATCAGTGGAATAGAATTAAAAAAATTACGGAAATCGGCTAAATTAGCGATTTTTAAATTGCGTTTAAAATAGCGTCGAGATAGTGTCGATCTCTCGTCAGACCAGTCATTGGGACTTCCACCGTAGGCGATATATAGCTACCCGCCCCATACATCTAATAATGATAACTTAAGTACCTACAAAACCACTGAATAATGTTCTGTTGAACAACTGCATATAATCGCAATTGCTTTTCTGGCTCTAGTTCCTCGAGCCCACCTTTCATTATCAGCGGATTTGCAAACGAAAAGCTTGCCTGCATTTTCGCATGCTCGGAGTCGACTTCCCTTCGTTACCAATCTCAAATATTGCTATTAAATTTAGCTAATATACCTCGCAGTTACCATTGAAATAACTAATCGACTGACATGTACAGAAAACATTGTTATAAAAATCTATCGCGTAATTCTATTTTCAATTCATCTTTCTACCATCTACTTGTACGATATCTCAAAAAGTCTTAATTCAGACCACAGAAACAATATTTCGAAAAATCAAAGTCTGTCTTCAGTACGAGGAATTTCTTATGCTTCGTGGTGCGTTGGATAATCTACACAAATATTGATCGAAACTAAAAAAGCCTGTTTTAAACTTCTATTCTGATTTCAACCTTTTCATATTATCTTCTGCCTCAATATTTGTAGAGCATTAACAAAACTAGACTCGTGTTTCTACAATATACAATAACACAGGATGCAAAATACCAAAACATTCCATACTAGAAATACCTATACAATACCTAAAATTCAATTAATTTTCAGATTCAGTGTTTATAAATTCGCCTGTACAATGATAATATGTAATTTTTTTGTAGATATTGAAACGTATTGTAACTAATTGTTTAAAAAAGGAAGACAATCTGAGTTGAGACCCAAGTGGTTCGTTCCTCCAAGACAGCTGTTTCCGGTTCACCTATCAAATAGTTATCCTTCATTAGACTTGTGGAATCATACTAGTGACCTAGGGTGGGGTGGGGTTAGTGATTGTAATTTTTAAAAAATAAACAGTATATTATCTAAAAAAGAGGTGGACTATATATAGCGAGACAGGGTCATTAACAAGTGATCACTAATTAACCGTTAATTAGGCAAAAAGTAAACAAGTTGGCTACTATACAATTCTTTCCAAACTCTCAATGTCGATAGTCGACACAAAACCAAAACTTTCTATTGTAATTGTGTTTTGTTCTGTATCAGTTTGTATAACAGCTATTTCAAAAAGGTTGTCTCGTAAATTAGTGCTTGCTCAGATCAAAAGGAGCTATGGGGTATCATGAACGAAGGAAACATCACTAGAATATGAACTTTTGCACAGGAAAAATTTGAGAACTTCAGTACAGAAATGACATTTCGGTGTTATTATTCCTTAATCTTGAAAACAACTGTATATTGAAGTTAATCATCGTAGTTCAGCTATTGTATTTGTATAATAAAGCTGTAAAGCAAAACGTAAATCAATGATGTTTAAAATAACGAACTTACCGTCCGCATGAGTGCTAACTGGAGTCGTCAACGAGGTGTTCTAGCTCCCTGGAGAGTTCAGAGCAGCTGGTTATTATACGTTTCAAGTTAACATAAACAATTTCACTCGTTGTTCGCGATTGCCATCGGAATATCGTAAAAGGTCTATTAGCCCCCTTTCCTATTACATCCCTCTATAGCACAACGTCCTTTTAGTGTTTCAATTCATTCATTCGTTCATCCGTTCATTCATTCATTTACTCTTGCGTTCATTCCATCGCCCGTTTAATCAAATAAATGCTGGTTTATCTAATTGATCATTTACAGATTTGCCAGAAGCTGGTCTAATGTTAACAACAGAACACACCAGCCCCCTGTACACCAAAAGGTGCGTTCACACTATGGACGCAGACGCAAGCGCAAAAACACTCACAAAAGCGACGCAAGTGATGCAAGCGACGCAGGCGCAGATGAGTTTTGGTCTTGCGCATGCGTCTGCGTCACCTCCATACTTGGAAATTTGTGAAGCAAGAGCAAGCGCAACGCAAGGTGTGCGCAAGAAAAAGGAAATTTTTCTTTTTCTTGCGTCTGCATCAAGTTACATTCACACTTGTTTTAGTTGCTCTCGCGTCAGCGTCTTTGCGTTTGCGTCTCTAGTGTGAACACACCTTAACCCAACCCTCGTAGGCAAAACGTTGTAACCAATATACAACCTTGTAAAAATAAAAAATAAAGCTATAAATGACAGTCGGGGATACCTGTCGACGCGTTCCTGTTCTCCTTTAACGCTTTCATTCTCGCCACCACACCCGTCGGCACAACCTTGGTGTCTGTTTCCGACTCCATACTCACGATGGTCATCTGAGGGCAAAGAATGGAACCCTTTGTTAGTGGACACAACTGTAACGTGTATCTTTTCACACATAATTTGAAAAGGCAAAGACCCTGTACTTCAAACTACAGAGGCATAGTTCTACCCAGCTAACAAAAATTTTTCTTTTAGCCTGTTACGTCAAAATGAAAAAAACATTTGTACGTGTTTGCTGTCAAATTAAATGGAGTTCCTATGGATAACAGCGTAGCTGCCAAAAGCACTTTCCTGTGCTACCTCCAAATGGGTCTCTCTCGAAGGAAGGGTTCTATAAACCCAAACACGTTCATTGGTTACCATTAACTCTCAACCTTGTCAATATCCTTGAACTAAACCAATAATGGGACAAGTTACGCAGCACGTAAAAAGACCTAAAATTCCAATTTTTTTCCAACAAGAAACATTTCTAAATATGTAGCCAGAGTACCAATCAGACGACCTACCTTTCCCGGAGTGGCTTTCTTTTGCTGTATTTCAACGTGAGTGGAAGGAATAGTTTCTTGCACCTGGGGCACCGAGCTTTCCTTACCCTGACCAGTAATCTTGTCAGACTTGTCATTTTTCATTTCTATCACAAATCTTGGCTGTGTTTTTCTCTCATCCACCACAGCTTTTGCCGGCACCTGTTTTTCCTCCAGTATAATTTTAGGCGGAGCCCCTTTCTCCTCCAAAACAATTTCTTTCGAGGCCTGTATGTTGGCAGCATCGTGGACCTGAACTAAGTCCTTCATATTGGGGGCCTTGACATGACCAATGCGACTAAGGGGCTTTTTACCATCTTTTTCTTTCTCTGTCGTCTCACTCGAAGTCCTGCGTGGTTTTGCCTTAATGTCGGGTGCCTTTGGAGTTGGAGCTGAAAACTGACTTCGAAGCTTGCTCACTGAACCTGCAGAAAAGGAAGGTTTTGTTTCATCCACTGGAGATCCTGCGACCAAGTTTTCTTCCTTTGATTCTTCTGATGGTTTGGCATTTGCAAATAGAATTTCGTATTTCTTCCTTCCGGACGAAGATGGCAGACTTTCTTTACTCAACGATTTTGGTCTGGTGTTATCTGCGGACAAAGGTTTATTATCGATGCCACTGCTCTGCGGTTTTTTGTCAGTCTGTTCTTGAGATGAATTCGATGATGCAAAAAGAATTTCGTACTTTTTTCTACCGTTATTGGCCGGCCTTGACTGAGTCTCACTTTCACTATCTAAATCTTTGCTATTTCCTGTGCTTACAACTTCGATATCTTTCTTTTCTTCACTTGGTGAATTTTCCACTTCTTTTTGAACTTCACCATTCTTGCTGAGCGAGTCTCCTTTCATTTTATTCCGCTCAAAAGGTTCGGACCTTGCTGTGGTATCGTCACCACTTGGCAATCCATGTTTGGCAAACCAACTACTCTGCCTGGGCTTGCTAGTAACGGTATCACCCAACATGTTCAAGTTGTTGTCTTGTTTTTTCTTTTGGTGGTTCTCCAATAAGCCAACGACACCGCCATATTTCATATAAGCTTTCTGTTCACTAGACACCGAGGTAATGTCATTCATGTCTCTATTCTCTGGTGGTATTTTAGAAAACTTGGTCTCTGACTCACTGACGGAATTTGTTTTTTCTGTCGATACAGTCATTTTGAGCGTAGGATCCGTTTTGGAGGCAGGAACTTCCTGTCTCTTTACAACGCCATTTATTAAGGGCTTCGTTGAAGAAACTGAATTGTCTTTGTCACTTTTAGGATGCACTAGGTATTGTGTTTTATTTTCCAGCTCGGGCTTTGTCTGCTCTTTCTTCTCCGGCCCTTTCTCTACAGTACTGTCAACTTTTGGTAGCGCGCCTTTGTTTTCTAACTGAGGTTGAGTCTTCTCTTGCTGCAACTTCGCTGGTGCTACGTCTTTCTGCTTGGTTGCTTCAGTAGCGTTCTTGCTAATGTTACCGGGTGGTTTAAACTCAGGAGCCCAGATAAGAGAAGACCTCTTTGGTGCACTACTGACATCCCTAGCACTCGGGGCAACCCAGCTCCTTGGACGGGTACTGTGGCCAACGCTGTTCCCCCTAAGGTACTTCTTGACTGCACTGCATACTTGTAGATCAGCATGCTCTACAGACTGTGCCTTTTTCACTCGCATCTTAGGCAGCTCCTTTGATGGTGCGTTGTCAGGAGAAGGTGTGACTGCAGTTTCGGGCGTCTTTGCTATCTCTGATTGGCTCTGCGTGTTAATATCTAACTTCTTCTCGTACTGCACACTAGGTGAAGGTGCACTTTGATCTTTTGTGGAAAAGTCAGCACCGGCAACAGAATGTTGCTTGGAATGCTCAACCTCACCTTGTTCTCCTAAAGTTTTTCTAGGTTCTTCAGCTGAAGAAACAAAACTTATCTGAGCAGCAAAATCTGAATATCGTCTTAGAGGTGGAACTGTAAAAGGTGGGGGCTTGGGCATCTCAATAGGCTCTGAAAACGATATTGGAGAAGGACCTTCTGGTGTAGTCCCAACTACTAGCTGCTCAATTGCGGTCATTAGTGGGGACTGTGTTGCAGAAGCTGAACCAGGGACTTGCTGATCGGGAGACACAGGAGACGAATCTCCCCGCATGTCAGCGGGAGAGGTGTCATTAAGCTTTGTGGAATCCACTTTGTACTTGTATTCACTCGAATCTGAAGGAGTAGGCGATACGACACTTTCCCTTAGAATATCTGGTGTAATAACTCTTTCCTCTGGTGGAGGAAGAATAGGTGATGGTGGAGGGGAAGACGATTTAGAGCTTGATGGCGACATTAACATATCTGTTGGTGAGAATGCGCGTTGCTGTTGTTCAGTCGTTCCATCTCGCGAAGATGACTGTTGCTGCTGCTTTGCGGTCGGAACTATCTGTTCTTCAGTGAAAGTGCGTTCTTGTTTGGATTGTAAGTGCAACTCCTCTGTAACAGGTATTTGCATGGCCCTACTCGTATCTTCAGTAGCATTTTCCAGCAAGAGGAATGGATCGTAAGATGTAGATTCTACCTTTTTAGTTTCAGACACTATATTGATTTCTTCAACGACGGCCCGTCTATTATGGACGTTCTTTACTTGGGGAACAAAAACTTTCTCAGTTTCTTTGTTCACACAAATGCCATTTGTGTTTGGTTCCTCAACATATTCACCGCGCAAACAATTATTATTTTCAGACAATTGAATCTTCTTTATCTCGACTGTTCTGTTTTCAGTGGTTTCTGCTTCAACGGCACGCTCGATACCTTTGTTACTTTTAGAAGAAATCCTTAAATCAGCAGCAAACGCCTTTAAATCATCCAAAGATTCATCAGCAACTTCTCTGCTTTCTTTCTTGACTGTAACATTCTTATTTACTTCAAGAGCAAACAATTTTAGATCATCAACTGAACCATCATCTGTAACAGACGGTACATCCTTTTGCAGTACCACAGTACCACTTTTCATCGCTGAAACGTCTGGTTCCTCTGCTGGATTGGGTTCAAATGGGATTTCATCCCCTGATATGCTTGGCGTGTCAGAGTCTAAGCTCTCCTGTTTCTTTTTTTCAAGAAACTTCAAAAAGTCTGTGGAGACTTCCGCTTTATCTTCGGGACCAGGTGAAAACGTAACAGGTGAAAACGTAACTGGTGAAATTGTAATATCTTCCATGTCTTCGTCACCTTCCAAACTGCTGAAATCCCTTTCAATAACATGTCTAGCATTACTCTCCGGTAGTACGGGCGCTATAACAGGAGCTGGTTCATCAATCCAAGGAAACAAGGATTTATCCACTGTAAGTTTCTTTGCGGGCTTCTCCTCTTCGACAGTTCGCTCAGACTCAAACCCAGCTGGCGGATTGATGTTAGCAAAGTCTTCTGGTGGAGGGATTGGACACTCATCAGCTTCAGTATCTGTAAGGTCTTGCTTCTCTTTGTCTTGTTTAGTTGGTAATTCATTGGCAACAACGACATCTGGCTTCTCCTTGCGTGGAGTCATCATGGCGACTAACTCGTCAACTGATGGCAGTGGAGGCGATGGTACAACTAAATCCTCCGGAGCCACGTTCTCCGAAACCTCCGATTTCGAAGTAGATCCATTTTGAGCACTAAACTCAGGTGGAGGTACAACAAACTCTGGTGGTGGCTTCAATTGTTCTAAATCTAATGAAGAAGTTCTTGGCGCGGGTACTGGC
This sequence comes from Parazoanthus swiftii, assembly GCA_025403585.1. Lineage (NCBI taxonomy): Eukaryota > Metazoa > Cnidaria > Anthozoa > Zoantharia > Parazoanthidae > Parazoanthus > Parazoanthus swiftii. The sequence goes on from JAOBYE010203326.1 coordinate 23,591, forward strand.
TTTGTGATGTTTCTGGTTGACTTCTGATCAATCTGAGGCGTTGAGTAGTACGTCAAAGAAGGACTACCTTCTGGGGATCCTCGCGACTCTTGTGACGGTCTTCTTTCGATAAAGCTACCGTTTGGGATATCATCTGCGTAACACAAGGAAACACTTTTGTCATCACCAGGGTAATAGGGAAAAAAGCAAGTATAAAAAACAGCTGTACTAAGGAAGAGGCAACAAAATGGGCATTAACAACGTTTCTTTTCTTCTATTTTGCGTCTTACAAGAATGCGTCGCCGACGTGAGGAATCTTTAACTACACTTCTACGTACATACATGTATGCGTAAATCTGCCTACAACAAGAGGCTGCTGTGAACACGCACTTCCAGTTGAGATGCAATATAAAATATAACGATGAGTAAAAACAAAGGAAACTAGTAAGAGGCGATTTTTAGCCACATTAGTTTTGTAACCTGATACCTGTAGGGAAGCTTCTATCAAAGTCATCCTCGTCAACAGGACACACGGGTGTTGCACATTCGTCAAGCGGGGGCGGGAGGTCGTCTGGTGGAGGGGGCGCAATAAACACAGGTGGTGCATTCTTATCCACAAGACTAAAGTTAGCAGTTTCCCAGTCTTTCACGGCATTAATCTCGCCGTTTTTCACCACTACCTCCACTTCCGGCACGTCACTGGTTGGTGGTGGAACATGAGATTTCACCGGCAAACTTGTAGGCCTTGGAGGGGCTTTTCTTTTCTTATGTCCGGGTGAAGGAGACGTAGATGGAGTGGAGACAGCTGATAGGCTGTGGTTGTGTGGTGTTATTTCACTGTCGGATTTGCGAGAACTACGCGAAGTTGGAACTGAAGGGCGAGGAGGAGGTGCAGGCGCCTTCCGTTTTTGTTTAGTAGAATCTGGAACAACTGTTGCCGTATTGGAAACTTGACTGGTTTCTGATACGATGTCTACGTCTGAATTTGAAAATCCTCTCTTGTTGCTTAAATTTTCAGTAGAAGCGGCTTTTGGAACGTAAGGTTTGGGTCTTGGTGGCTGTTGTGGTTGCAAAGGTTTCTCATGATGCACTTCCTGAAAACAACAGAGCATTTGGTCACCACCAGATAATGATGGGATTAATACCGCAACATCGAATCACTTTTCCTATAACGGAAGAATTCGCTCAGCCAACGAAAATAACCTTAATGTACGGGTCCATCACTATCACTATCATTATTATTACTGTTATTATTAAAAGCAAAAGCCATCAATAACTTGAAGACAACGACTTATTCGCATCTCCAGGTTACATTACAGTTATACGGTTTTATGTATAAATGGATACTGGCAATCTTAACGATGCGAACTATTCAAGTCAGATTGCCACTAGGTTATGTTTAAAATTGATGTTTGTCGCAAACAGTCCTTTTCTTACCATCTCCAAACCCGCAGGTGAAGCTTTCCTTACTCTCGCACTCGGATCTTTGTCTTCATCTGATAACACCTCATATGACAAACTTCGCGGGAGTGAAGATTTCTCATCGTTAACTGCCTCGAACATGACCGAAGTTTTTCTAAGCTCTAGAAAATAACACATTTACATCGTCTGAGTAAAAAAGGAAAACTAAAAAAAATAGACTGTTAAAACAAACCAAACACTGTTTTACCTAGACTTGCTACAAGTTCACTTGCTAGAAGTCCAACGAGCTGCAAAGAAGGACTTTGCGAAAGTCTACGTTTTACCGAAACATCGCAAGTAAAACGATTGAAAACCTGAAATGGTATAAAATTCAGTTTGAGTGGTTTAAAATAGTTTAGGTATCCCTGGATTACTAAGCCACAATTTTGGTAAACTTAAATTTAAGCCAACGAATTCAAGAACTACTAGTAATCAAGTTATTTACTTTCGCAATTCCAATAAGGGCGTCTTTTTATCAAAAATCCTTTCAAAAGTGATATGGAAAAACAAGAAAGTAACACAACAAATCAGTTTGGAATTATTTTAGTTTATTTTCGGCATCGATTATTGTTAGACGGTTAGCTTTGCGAACGCGTTCAGATCATTACCTCATTACCATCAGTCAAACGATTTGGATATTCACTATCACTGCTTGCATTTGACTTTCATAAATATACCTCTTTTAAGAAAACAATCCATTCAAGACAATTTGTACTGATCTGTTAAAGGCAAATTCTGTATATTCACGTTCTTTCATGTCAGAGACGTTCGCGATTTTTTTCACATGGCTTTAACATAGAATTAGATGCTGCATACTAACACTTGGGTAAACGAAGACACGTAAACTAAAGCGTCTGCACTGGAGGTTTGAGTGCGTCGAGTATTTCGTTGAAAAGAAGATGAAAGAGTGCCTTACCACTATCAAGGCCAGGCTTGGCATTAGAGTGATTAGTTGTTACAGTGTTATCTTGGTTGGTAAGGCTGGAAATACTCCTCGCCTTGCTGTTCAAATGAACACCTAAAATGACAGCGACATCAGCAAATGACCACAGGTAAGTTGGTTAATTCACATTAATCCAGTTTCGTATTCGTAATTGCTGCTGAATACAATCACTTCATTTAGAATTAGCCTCGATCTGATGATAATTGTTCATGAATACCAATAGTGACATAAGCTATTTACAACTCTGTGTATTGATGAAGGCGAGGACTTCCAACCTTAAATACAGTTTTTATCATAAACTTAAACACCGGTCATTATTTCGGTAAACGTTACGTACAAACAACCTACAAAATTTAACAAAATAGGGTGGAACGATATAACTGATGGGTAGCTTATAACCAGGGAGTTTATAAATTGAGATGGGGGGGGGGCGCTCATGAGAGGGATTTTGCAGTATACTGCGGTAAAACAACATCGAGCGGTTTCAGCTCACCTCGTTTATCCATGAGCCTGAGTTCTCGAACTTCCAACTCATTCACGCTACTGTCCATATTGAGGAACTCGTGTTTGAAGTCAATGTACTGAAGCGAGTGGAATCGAGGATTCAGTTGCTCCTTCTTACACAGGAACAAAACCAGTTTCCTCATACTCATATCAAGAGGAACCTTGAAGGATTTCTTGTAGCCCGCCGGCAGATGAATGTCAAGCGTCTTGTTCTGTAGTAACCAAAAACAGCAGCTGTGTAAGTGACTTTGTTCAGTTGAATTTACACAGATCGAGGTCTTACCTTGAAACGAAGCACAGATAAATAAAATGGTTGTTTAATGAAAATTGTTATCACTAAGTTTCTTTTATTACAAATTTTCACAATGGGCGAGACAATAAAACAACAACACGATATTTTTAGGGGGGAGGGGGTATTCTTTGGCCCTCATTAAAAACCATGCAAATGCCCTTCACATGGGAGGAAGGGTACAAAACATATAACTTTGTCGCTGTCTCACTCGCTAAGATAAGAAGCTGATTATTTACTGATGTCTCTCACATACAACTTATAAAACGAACAGCAGACGGCCTTTTTTCCTACCACAAGGGTGGCATCGGAATTTGGAATTTGTTAAACTGAATAAATCTATTTATCTAATGCGAAAACTGCCTTGTATTGAAAAGAAACAAAATAAAACAGAGCTTCCCTTCATCGTGTTGAGGGTTCTGGTGTGATATCTGCTGCAATTTGCAATGATTTATAAAGGATATACAGACTGCAATTTACTAGTGAAAGAGAAAAGGGATAAATGATGACTGCAATAGATTTTTGTCTCTTTCCACTATCAGTAGTGACTCAGATGGCAAGTCACTTTGAGCAAGTAATACGATTATCAGGGGTATCTGGCAGAATAACCAAAGGATTCTTTGGCTACACATTAAGGAACTATTAAGAAAAAACTATTAAAGGACATTGATGTTCTACTGATCATAACTGTTTTAAAATAATTGCATTTTCTTGACAACATTTTCATTTGGTGGGACTGGCTTTATACAGACATACATTTGAAATTAAGAACCAAAGGTAAAAAGTTACTATTGATTGTTTTGATTTTTCATTTTTAACCAAGTTCTTAAATGACTTGAACTCTAAACTGAGAAATATTTAGTTGCCAGGCTCCAAATATATTTTAAAAAGTCTTACTCAAGCAGTTTCAAGACTCTTTTTTATAATATATTTTTTTACAATTTTTTTTTTATACAATTCGTTCATAACTTCATTATGGCAGAGGATGTTTTCTTACAATGCCCGGTATTTAACTTTTCCCTACCATACAGCTATTCAGCCATTGGTTTTGAACACTCTTCCATCTTAACATTTTAGTGCACATTGCCATTGCGTCATTTTCTTGTGAATAGCAAAGCATGACTACATGTTTAAAACATTGCATAAGTTGTACATCTTCATCTTTAAGGGCTGTCCCCAGGGGGGGTACTCCCTACATTTGGGTGGTAGGTATGACCATTGTATTTTTTAGGGGTTAAAATCAATGATCTGGTAATTTTTAGGGTTTTGATGGGCAAAAATGGTACTCTGAAGAAAATCCGGCAATTTTAAGGGGTTCTTTGAACTAAAACAGTACACTGAAGAAAATCTGATCAGCATTAAATTTAATTGTCAATAAATCCAGGTATTTTTTAAGGTATTAAATTAGAATCAAGGAGTATTTTTAGGGTGGGAATTTTTTCCGACTTCAAACTTACCAATTGTCATCCCTACCATTTTAACCTTGAAGTACCCCCCACCCCCGGGGGGTTTGTCCCAAATCACCCACCTCTTCACTTATCGTTTCCAGACTATTTATTTCTTCAACACTGCCACCCAGATCAACACTACTGTGCCTTGCAGATGTCTTTGACAGTCCTGTTTCTATTATAGAAACTTCTCTGACCTTGAGGGAGCCCACAGCTGTGTGTAAGTCGAACGTCACCTTCTGCCCACCTATTTTGGGCACGGAAAGCTGATGTTCTGATTCCTTTAGTTTTTCCTTTTTACAAATCAGCTCAAACAACTCGCCCATGGTCAACCTATGTAACCACAAAAACATGTCTCAGCAAAAACAGCTTATTTGATCTTGTAAACAAAAAATACACAGTATGTATTTCTATTAAGTTTGTAGAAGTTTTAATTTGCTAACAAGTTTTTTTTTTTTTTTTTTATAAGGGGGTTTGTATTTTCCAGATCTGAAAAAGGAAGCTCCCTCCCCCCCCCCCCTCCCTCGGTAGTTATCTCCAAGATGTTGCTTTTTGTTCATGACCAAATGCTTCAAACATCATGAATATTTTGGGTTGTAACTGATTTGCATTCTGGTTACATGTATTTTATGGGGATCTTCATTCTGCAGATCTTCAGTCTTCCATTTCCAGGTCTTTGTTTTCCAGTCACACAATAGAAGCTGACATTTCAAGTGTCATTGCTCTGTCATTTGAAACGACAGCTTTCCTTCCAACCTTCCGGTGAGAAACATATCCTTGCAACTCTTGTTGATTGAATTGCTTAATATTTCGCTTTACTCAGTCACTGATACAGAAAGTTAGTTTTTTCTAAAAACTGCAGTCTTGAGAATGTGCTAGCTTAATCCCCCTCCCTCAGCCAATGCATCTCTACCCCCCCCCCCCCACCTGTCCCCAGGCACCACCCATTAAAATGTAATGCATGCTTTTATAGAAATACACTTACAGGCCTGGAACTGATATAATAGTCGGTTCCTTGTTCGGCAATTTAACCATGATTGTCACCTTGGTATGAATGAGTGCACTGGACTTTGGATCAGACAGCATTCCTACAACAGTCTGGACAAATCAGGTCCCATGTAAGTATAGTGATAATACTATAATTATAAGAAGACTATATGCAAATTGACTTTCTAACACAAGGAATAAACTGTAATCTAAGAGTTTGAGCTTTTAATTGAGGGAGACATGCCTAACCATGGCCACATGTAGAGCCAACTTATACAGTAAGAGTTTGAATAGCTTGCGGGTGGATAACACTTACCATAACTTGTTTTATTTCAATTTATTCAGTTGATATTTTGTATTGTATTTGAAGGTATACTGTAAATAAAGCCTTTGTTCTTTTTTTGTGGGAATCAGCCAACCCAATCTCTGTGTGGTATTACTTGTAGTGGTGTGTCTGTCTGTCTCGTTCAGCACTCATGAACAGCATTCGACAAAATCGAATTGATGTTGAAACAAATGTTGAAACAATTTGCGCAGGGCTTAACATATGACAACACAGTTAACAACTAGCACCAAGCGATGAAAGTGTTTTGCATGATCTGCCATGTTTTGAGGCCAAAATCAGGTAATATATAAATACCTAGTTTCACTATGTCGTAACAAGTTGCTTAATAACACAAGCAAATCATTCCTATTTTCAACTGAAAAGTCCAAATTACCTTCCTTTCCGGTTGCTTGAGGATTTCTTCTGTCTTCCTCATGGTCGAAACCATTCTCAAAATTGTTTGGTGAAACTTGGGAAAGAATTAAGACATAATTAGAAAACTATATGAAAATGAAGTTTCCACACCTGAGCAAGTCAATGCTCACTAAATGCAAAGACTGAGATGAGATGGCAGCAAATGAACACATAAGTATAGGGGTAACCAGCAAGATTTGACCACTCAGCACTAGTAATCAATGATATAAATGTGCTAAATTGAAGTGCTGCACAGATATTATTACCTCCGTAATTACCCAGGACCAGCTCCAATCTGGCCTTGTAACTCAGTTGGTAGAGAAAGGTTTATCTGCACCTGAGGTGATGGGTTCAAATCCCACCAGGGTCAGAGATTTTTTCTCTTTCTGTGTATGGGCCCTTTTTTTCCAGGACTTTTGCTCAGAAGGAACTACTTGGGGTTTCTGTACAGCAATTCAACTTACCACATTTATTTAACTATTAAAGTACGATATCTAATAATTTATACACAATTTGTGTTAATACCATTAACTGTCAGTGAACAGATTTTTAACACATTACCGGTAATTATGATTAAGGACCAGAGATTGCGCTAGAAAGTTTTGCTGCGAGTCCCGGGACTCCTTGATCCTGCTTGTTTGGGGTCCCAAAGGTTTGTTAAGGGGTCCCATAATAAAGATGGAGCTTTGGGCTGCTTTAATATTTGCGTACAAGGGACGCAATCCAAATTACAAAATGCATTTTTTGAGAAACACTTTGCATAAAAATGCATGATTTTTGCGTTAACCCGATCCCTGAAGGACTATGTCTGTTTACCTGCTCTGCTTGCTCTTCCTTTCCAAATCTGGCCCCATACACAGAACTGGCATCTTGCCATTTCACAAACGACTTACTTCTTGCACTCTTGCTGTGAACTGTTACTCGAAAGTCCATAACCTATTGGCACAGATATATTTAACAAGCATGTGACAACAGAAAACAACTATATTAATTACAACATATACTATGTAAGTTGTGTATTGTGATCACTTGGTTGAGTCTAGCTAGCAAAGATGGTGTGCCTGATTGACAGCACAAGTCAACACAACAACCAACATTTACGTAACACAATTATTGTAATACTGCTTGTTCATAAACATTTTGACAGGACTTATTAAGTCTTTAAAATGGATACAGATCAGAAGTGTACTTTATATCCCTTACCAGTACCCCTCAGGCATGGCTGCAGGGTCTATACCATGATTTACTATAGTCAGATTCTAGGGTCTGGGGCACACCCCTCTCCCTAACATTTTTGTATTTTAAACAGACCTGCCAAATTTTGACAATGAAAATGTGTGAGCTTACCATCAGAGCCATTACTGTCCCCCTCCCCCCAATTTCTTACCAGAAACAAACTATCTTGGAAGTAAGTTATGTTTTCACAGTGTATGATTTGGCATGGCATTCTCTAACAATTTCTGATGCTCTTGGTCAATGTCTGAGCAAACAGTGCTGCAAAACATTACTTGGAAGGAAAAAACAAGCCAAGTGATTGAGGATATTGTGCAAATTTTTGGATATATGTGGGAATTGAAGCCAAAAACATGTGAAAATCATCCACTTTCAGAAACGTGTGCATGAATGTGTTAATGAGCCAAAAATGTGTGAACTTCATGCCAAATGCATAATACTTGGCAGATCTGTTAAAACACTTAGGGATGTATTTTCAAGCAGTTTGAACATATTTATTTGCCATCTTCTGTTGCTAAGACTTGGGTTTAAATAATATGTAAGACTAAACTATTTGTATCTAACATGTATAATATTAATGCCTTGTCAATACATAACATTTAGATCATTAGTTGCAGTTTTTTTTTTCTCTTTATTGGACCATCACTAATAAAAACTTATGTTTTTCAAAGTGCCAATCAATACCATTGTTGTTGTTGTTGTTGTATAATATTATCTAAAATGGTTTTTCTTTTTGCACCAGACAACCCCCCCCCCCAACCACCATCCATACATGTACACAGACACCCTAGCTAAGCAGTTCCCAAGACGAGCTAACTCACCCTTTTTGAATCGAGAACTGTGATTATCTTAAAAGGCCTGTTTGCATCTCCCAGAACTTGGATAAAGCAAATCGGAATGAATCCATCCACCAAAAGCTTCCACTCTTTGTCTGCCCCTTCCTTAGTATAAAACATCGCATAAAACCTTGCTAGTTCCCTTTCACTAGCACCAGCAAAAGATGATTTCTCATCACCTCCAGCTGAGATGTTTGAACCACCTGAAGGGGTAGAGTTAGAGGGCTCAGCACCATCCTCAATTCTCTTCCACTTCAGTACTTGTGGTTCCTGTAGGTTCTGTTTTGACTGCTTGAGGAGAGCTCGGCGATTGGATGCACTGTAACTGGTGGGGATGTCCCTTTGTTGGATTTCTGACTCATCAGGATTGTATCGCATAACAGGTGGGTGTGGTGCAGGAGCTTTGTTTGTGCGCAATCTGTAATCAACAAATGATTTATGAAGGTACATGTAAGGCCTTGGTTTTTCACTGATTAGATTTACAGATCATTCTATAAAAGTTTTTGAAAAAGTGAGGGATAATAACGTAAATAAAAATAAAATGTGAGCGAAAGCCAGGTCTGCTGCCACCAGTTTCACTATTACATTACCCAATTACTGTATCTTTGATGCAATAATTGGTTCATTTAATATAAAAATGGTAGATCTCAAAAACAGAAATGAATATCCCTCCTACCTGATTTACATTTTCTTGTTTCATTGTCAGAACTGTATATAAAGACATGTTAATTCTGAAGGCACTTCATTTGTTCTCAACCCTATCTACACAAAAAATGCTTGGTGCTCCAAGCCAAACTGGCCAAATGCTTGATGTGCTCACAAAGAATAATATGTGTCATAGTAAAAGGTTTGAACCCAGGAGTATCAGTATTTCATATGGTGTGATCGTCCGGGTGAGAGTAGTTCTCAGAAGAACTGTTTTTGGTGACTGACGTTTCGACTACCTGTGCGG